>CM022702.1:389669-550193 GCA_012295165.1 Asparagus setaceus | reverse complement strand
TCAAGCATCGAGGAGGCCCCTACCGCTACCGACGAACCCATCTAAACAAGAAGGGCCTTCCTTCGCTCATAAAAGCCAATTCTTGATTTGTAACAAACAACTCGACCAATACAAATCCAGAGGATATTTTACACCAAACAATGATCAATGGTGAGGTTCACCTATAACGGCCGAAGGTGAAGCTCACGAAAGCGGTTTTGGGCTTAAACTCACGGCGCTTTGGGCAAATCTTGCCGAAGCGCTTTGGGCAAAGCTCGTTCTAGCAAATTTGCCGTAATGTGGGCAACCCACTTCCCTTAGGGTATAGATGACATGATCCACGGGTCTTTTGGGCAAAGTTTGCGTGAGGCTTGGGTGAACTTCGCTATTGTTTTGATAGGCTTTGTCATGTGCTTGTGCTTGGACCCACATGAAGTGTTTAACTCATGGGCGCTTTACTTGGATTTAGGTGAACATTGATCCACTAGAGTGCATTTTAACCATCTACAGGTGGGTTTAAAAAGTAAATGGGATAAAATATTAGATTTTGGGCTAGAGGGATTTTTAAACTGGATGGGTTAAAAATAATAGGAGTAAAACCTTGGGTTTACTGGCAAAAACTTTCAAAGTATCTATGAGGGTAAAATGTTGGTATAAACAATTAACTTTACCAATTTTTCAAATGCAAGGAATTTTTTGCCAACGAGTCGAAAAAGAGTAAAAATGACAAAGACATAGGTTATGATAAAATTATGAGTGTTGGCCTCTATGAAATTATTTGCTTACAGTCTAAATAACTAAAATGGCAAAAACAATAACTGGTTATACCTCACAAAATTGTTAAATTTGGCAGAAATTTTTGCCAAAGGTCGAAAGGACTAAAATAGCCAAAACCATGGGCTATAGCTCACAAAATCATGAATTTTGCCACACAAAATTATTTGATAACGGTAAAATGACTAAAATTAGCCAAAATCGCTGGTTGTAACCCACGAACTCATGAATTTTGGCCTCTAAATTATTTTCCAATTGATCAAAATGACTAAATTTTGCCAAAAACAATTGTGGGTTATAGCTCTTGAAATCGTGAAGGTTAGTCTCCATAGAATTATTTGCCGTAGGTCAAAATGAAAAAATTAGCCCAAAGTCATGAGTTATAACTTCTGAATATGTGAATTTTAGTAATAGCAAAATTATATGACAACGAGTGAAACTCGAAAATGGACAAAGAACGGGGTTATAGTTCATGAAAATGTGAATGTTTGTTTTCATGAAATTATTTTCCAATGGGTTGAAAGGACTAGAAATTGCCCAAATTTTATTGGTTATAACCTACAAAATTGTGAACTTTGGACCTCATGAAATTACTTATCAATGGGTTGAAACGAATAAAAATAGTAAAAATCAAGGGTTTTAACTCGTGAAATCATGAATGTTGTCTTCCGTGAAAACATTTGCTAATTGATCGAAACATCTAAAATTAGCGAAAAATATAGTTCACAAAATTGTGAAGTTTGGACTATGCGAAATAATTTACCAATGAGTTGAAAGGACTAAAAATGGCAAAACAAATCGTGACTTATAGCTCCTGAAATCGTGAAGTTTGGACTCTATAAAATAATTTACCATTGGTTCGAAATGACTAAAAATGACCAATAATCGTGCGTTATAACTCCTGAAATCGCGAATTTTTTGCTCCGAAAATTGTTTGCCTAGGGGTCCAAACAACTAAAAAAGGCAAAAAAAAATCATAGGTTATAGCTAAGGAAATCATGAATTTTGGCATTCACGAATTTATTAGCCAATGTGTCAACGACTAAAAATGCCAAATAATCGTGGGTAAATCTAATGAAATTGTAAATTTTAACCACCATGAAATTATTTGCAAATGGGTCGAAATAACTACTAAATGGCCAAAAATCATAGGTTATTGCTCATCAAATAGTGAGTTTTGGACCGCATAAAATTATTTGCCGATTGGGTCAACACGGTAAAGCGTGGAAAATTTTATAAGTTATATCTCATGAAATCACGAATTTTTGCTTCATTAAATTATTTGCCAATGGGTCTAAACGATTAAAAATGGAAACAAATAGTGGCAAAAATCAGGGTTATATAGCTCATGAAATCATGAGATTTGGCATCCCATATTATTTGATAGCGGTGAAACAACTAAAATAGCCAAAGATCATGGATTATTGCTCATGTAACCGTAAATTTTGGTCTCATAATTGTTTGCCAATAGATTGAAACAAATAAAAATGACCAAAAATCAAGGATTATTGCTCATGAAACTGTAAATTTTATTCCTGGGAATTATCAATGAGTGAAACGACTAGAAATGGCCAAAAATCGTGGGTTCACATTAATGAAAGCGTGAATTTGACCATCGCAAAATTATTTGACAATGGGTCAAATGACTAAAAATAGCCAAAAATCATGGGTTATAGGCCACGAAATAATGAATTTTAGCCTTTGGAAAATTATTTCCTAATTGGTCGAAACAACTAAAAATAGTCAAAAATCATGGGTTATAGCTCATAAAACATAAAATTTGGCATTCGCAAAATTAGTTACTCTAGGGTTGAGACGACTAAAAACCAAAAATCGTGGATTATAGCTCGAAATAGTGAATTTTGGCCTCATAACATTATTAGGCCCGGGTGAAAGCGACTAAAAATGGTTAAGAATCACGGGTTATAGCTCACGAAATTATTTCATAATGGATCAAAATAACTAAAATAGCCAAATTTTATTGGTTATAGCTCACAAAACCATGAATTTTGGCCTTGTGAGAATTATTGTCAATGGGTTGAAATGACTAAAATGGCTTAAATGTATATTAGCTCACGAATTAAGTGAATTTTGGTCATCGTGAAATTATTCCCAAAGGGTCAAACCGACTAAAATTACAAAACCATGAGCTCACAAAGTCATGAAATTTGGTCTCCGTGAATTACTTCTTAATCGGTCGAAGCGAACAAAAATTGCCAAAAATCATGTGTTATAAGGCTGCGAAATTAAAAATTTGGCCCTAAAATTATTTGTCAATGGGTCTAAACAACTAAAATGATTAAAAAATCTTGGGTTATAACTCATGAAATTGTGAAATAACTAAAAATGGTAAAAATTATTTGTCAATGGGTCTAAACAACTAAAATTATTTACCAATAAGAAAAATAACTAAAAATGATTAAAAATCATGATGTATAGCTTCGAGAAATCTGAATTTGGCCATTGCAAAATAATGACAATGGTAGAAATGACTAAAATGGCAAAAATTGTGAGTTATAGGTCACAAAATCATGAATTTTAGCCTCCAGAAATTTTATCTCAATGCGTCGAAACAACTAAAATGACCAAAAGCTGTAGGTTATAGCTCATAAAATCATAAATTTTAGCATCCGTGAAATTATTTGTCAATAGATGAAAATGTCGAAAACTAGCCAAGAATCATTATTGCTCGAAAATTGTGAAGTTTGGACTATGCGAAATAATTTACCAATGAGTTGAAAGGACTAAAAATGGCAAAACAAATCGTGACTTATAGCTCCTGAAATCGTGAAGTTTGGACTCTATAAAATAATTTACCATTGGTTCGAAATGACTAAAAATGACCAATAATCGTGCGTTATAACTCCCCGAATCTTAATTTTTGTTCAGAAAATTGTTTGCCTAGGGGTCCAAACAACTAAAAAAGGCAAAAAAAAATCATAGGTTATAGCTAAGGAAATCATGAATTTTGGCATTCACGAATTTATTAGCCAATGTGTCGAAACGACTAAAAATGCCAAATAATCGTGGGTAAATCTAATGAAATTGTAAATTTTAACCACCATGAAATTATTTGCAAATGGGTCGAAATAACTACAAATGGCCAAAAATCATAGGTTATTGCTCATCAAATAGTGAGTTTTGGTCACCGCAAAATTATTTGCCAGTGGGTCAACACGGTAAAACGTGGAAAATTTTATAAGTTATATCTCATGAAATCCTGAATTTTTGCTTCTGTTAAATTATTTGCCAATGGGTCTAAACGATTAAAAATGGAAACAAATAGTGGCAAAAAATCAAGGGTTATATAGCTCATGAAATCATGAGATTTGGCATCCACCATATTATTTGATAGCAGGTCGAAACAACTAAAAATAGCCAAAGATCATGGATTATTGCTCATGTAACCGTAAATTTTGGTCTCCGCAGAATTGTTTGCCAATAGATTGAAACAAATAAAAATGACCAAAAATCAAGGATTATTGCTCATGAAATCAGAATTTTATTCCCAAGGAATTATTTATCAATGAGTGAAACGAACTAGAAATGGCCAAAAATCGTGTTACAAATTTAATGAAAACGGAATTTGACCATCGCAAAATTATTTGACAATGGGTCAAATGACTAAAAATAGCCAAAAATCATGGGTTATAGGCCACGAAATAATGAATTTTAGCCTTTGGAAAATTATTTCCTAATTGGTCGAAACAACTAAAAATAGTCAAAAATCATGGGTTATAGCTCATAAAAACATAAAATTTGGCATTCGCAAAATTAGTTACTACCGGTTGAGACGACCGAAAAACCAAAAATCGTGGATTATAGCTCGTGAAATAGTGAATTTTGGCCTCAGAACATTATTCATAATCGTGAAAACGACTAAAAATGGTTAAGAATCACGGGTTATAGCTCACGAAATTATTTCATAATGGATCAAAATAACTAAAATAGCCAAATTTTATTGGTTATAGCTCACAAAACCATGAATTTTGGCCATCGTGAAATTATTTGTCAATGGGTTGAAATGACTAAAATGGCTTAAATGTATATTATAGCTCACTTAATTGTGAATTTTGGTCATCCAAATTATTCCCAAAGGGTCAAACCGACTTAAAATTACAAAAACCATGAGCGCTCACAAAGTCATGAAATTTGGTCTCCGCTGAATTACTTCTTAATCTCGAAACGAACAAAAATTGCCAAAAATCATGTGTTATGTTTAAAAAATTAAAAATTTGGTAAAATTATTTGTCAATGGGTCTAAACAACTAAAATGATTAAAAAATCTTGGGTTATAACTCATGAAATTGTGAAATAACTAAAAATGGTAAAAATTATTTGTCAATGGGTCTAAACAACTAAAAATTATTTACCAATAAGAAAAATAACTAAAAATGATTAAAAATCATGATGTATAGCTCAGAAATCTGAATTTGGCCATTGCAAAATAATGACAATGGGCGAAATGACTAAAATGGCAAAAATTGTGAGTTATAGGTCACAAAATCATGAATTTTAGCCTCCAAGAAATTTTATCTCAATGCGCCGAAACAACTAAAATGACCAAAACCGAGGTTATAGCTCATAAAATCATAAATTTTAGCATCCGCGAAATTATTTGTCAATAGATGAAAATGTCGAAAACTAGCCAAGAATCATTAGCTATTGCTCAGAAAATCGTGAATTTTGGCCTCAAGACAAATTTTGTTTCCTTTTGTTGTCCCTCATGCCTGGCAAAGTAATAAGCTAAGAGTAGCTAGGGCACACCTCACCACACCATCAACCTCTCTATAACAGATGATCCCATGAAATTGTAAAAACAATTTCATGTGGTCTCACCGCACTATAGAGAGTGTGTGATTGATGTGGTTGAGTGTGCCCCTATCATTATTTATAAGGTAACTATCATTCAACGATTATTCGTACTAGTACACAGAATCATTTTACCGTTAGAATTAACGCATCCTGTGAAATCAAAAGCATCATATTCTTTACAACGTCATTCATTCATCAATCGAATCACTTGGTACTATGATGCAGAAATCTCAACCAAGATAATGCCAATCATGTTAGCCCTATCATTCCCATATTAAAAGAACAAGGCAATCATAAAAATGAAAGAAGTCCTCAAGCAACGTTCACTAGATTGCTGCAGTCAAACTTAACTTGAAAGAAACTATTCCTTTGGATTCTTCAACAGTATTCTTAAATTTAACATATCTTTTACAGTCAAGTGTTATGGACATGCCTCATTGAGGGAAAAAAACGGAATATAACAATGACGCTAAGATCAAAGGAAACAAAATATTAACACAGTTCATTGTCCTTTTACAAGATTACAGGAGGATAAACAGAGCAGTAAGTGTTGGATTAAATTTAAAAAACAAAAAGTATGAAATGACTTTCCCACTCGCTATCCACCTACAACAGAATCAGCAAACAAATCTAGCCACCCAGCAATTAAGATGGTCTCTTAGCAGGATTGTAGACACTGAAATCACCAAAATCTCGCCTTCCGCTACAAAATAAAACATAAGTAATAGCATGAGCAAAGCTTTTCCAACTTGATAAAGGCTTTCATATCAAATACAATGATTACACCTCCCCTAAGAAAGACGGGCAACATCAACGTAATATATATATATATATATATATATATATATATATATATATATATATATATATATATATATATATATATATATATATAGAGAGAGAGAGAGAGAGAGCAAATCTCATATAAACTTAAGTTTATAGGGAATAGTATACACTAACTTTTTATCCATTGATATTGCCTTTAGATTTGTGCCATCAAGAGATTCACAAATTTCAAAATGGGCTTCATATCTTTCACGGATCCCAAGGCAACATCAATGGATAGAAATGTTGGTATATGACTATTCTCTATAAACTTAAGTTTATAGAAATTTGCTATATATAAATATATATATATATATATATATATATATATATATATATATATATATATATATATAGCAAGGCTCTATAAACTTAAGTTAATAGTGAATAGTCATCCACCAACTTTTCTATCCATTGATATTGCCTTGGGATCCGTGAAAGATATAAAAGCCACTTTGAGATTTGTGTGCATCTTGATTTCACGGATCTCAAGGCAAGATCAATGGCTATAAAAGTTGATGGACCTCCTATCAACTTAAGTTTATAAAGTACTATATATATATATATATATATATATATATATAGAGAGAGAGAGCAAGCTCTATGTTAAGTTCATAATGAATAGTAGTGCACCAACTTTTTATCCACTCATCTTGTCTTGAGATTTGTGATGCACAAATCTCAAAGTGAGCTTTTATCTTTCCGCGAATCCCAAAGCAAGATGAGTGGTTAGAAAAGTTGGTGCACCACTATTCATTATGAACTTAAGTTCATAGGAGCCTTACTATATATATATATATATATATAAAAGCAAGGCTCCTATAAACTTAAGTTGATAAGAGATAGTGTCCACCAACTTTTATATCCATTGATGTTGTCTTGGGATAGGTGAAATCAAAATGCACACAAATCTCAAAGATGGGCTTTATATCTTTCACGGATCCCAAGACAACATCAATGGTTAAAAAGTTGGTGGATGACTATTCCTATCAACTTAAGTTTATAAAGCCTTTACTATATATATATATATATATATATATATATATATATATATATATGAGGATATCTATATATGTAATATGTACTCATTTTGCAAATAATTTTGTCAACTCATATACATTTTTTCATATATATATATATATATATATATATATATATATATATATATATATATAGCAAGGCTCCTATAAACTTAAGTAGATAGGAGCCTTTTTGTCCACCAATTTTTTATCTATTGATTTTGCATTGAGATTTGTGCTAGCATGTAATGCACAAATCTCAAAAATATTGAGATCGCATTAGCACAAATCTCAAAGCATAATGAATGGATAAAAAGTTGGTGGACAAGTCTCTATCCACTTAAGTTTATAGGAGGTTTACTATATATATATATATATATATATATATATATATATATATATATATATATATATATATATATATATATAAAAGCAAGGCTCTATAAACTTAAGTTGATAAGAGATAGTGTCCACCAACTTTTATATCCATTGATGTTGTCTTGGGATAGGTGAAATCAAAATGCACACAAATCTCAAAGATGGGCTTCATATCTTTCACGGATCCCAAGACAACATCAATGGTTAAAAAGTTGGTGGATGACTATTCCTATCAACTTAAGTTTATAGGAGCCTTCTCTCTCTCTCTCTCTCTCTCTCTCTATATATATATATATATATATATATATATATATATATATATATATATATATATATATATATATATATATATATATATATATAGAGAGAGAGAGAGAGCAAATCTCATATAAACTTAAGTTTATAGGAAAAGTATACACCAACTTTTTATCCATTGATATTGCCTTTAGATTTGTGCCATCAAGAGATTCACAAATTTCAAAATGGGCTTCATATCTTTCACGGATCCCAAGACAACATCAATGGTTAGAAAGTTGGTGGATGACTATTCCTATCAACTTAAGTTTATAGGAAATTTCTATATATAAATATATATATATATATATATATATATATATATATATATATATATATAGCAAGGCTCTATAAACTTAAGTTAATAGTGAATAGTCATCCACCAACTTTTCTATCCATTGATGTTGCCTTGGGATCCGTGAAAGATATAAAGCCCACTTTGAGATTTGTGTGCATCTTGATTTCACGGATCTCAAGGCAAGATCAATGGCTATAAAAGTTGGTGGGCACTCTTCCTATCAACTTAAGTTTATAGAGCCTTGCTATATATATATATATATATATATATATATATAGCAAGGCTCTATAAACTTAAGTTGATAGGGAGTAGTGTCCACCAACTTTATATGCATTGATCTTGTCTTGGGATCCGTGAAATGAAGAGATGCACAAATCTCAAAGATGGGCTTTATATCTTTCACTGATCCCAAGGCAAGATCAATGGCTATAAAAGTTGGTGGGCACTCTTCCTATCAACTTAAGTTTATAGGAGCTTTACTATATATATATATATATATATAGCAGGCTCCTATAAACTTAAGTTGATAAGAGATAGTATCCACTAACTTTTATATCCATTGATGTTGCCTTGGGATAGGTGAAATCAAAATGCACACAAATCTCAAAGATGGGCTTTATATCTTTCACGGATCCCAAGACAACATCAATGGTTAGAAAGTTGGTGGATGACTATTCCTATCAACTTAAGTTTATAGGAGCTTTACTATATATATATATATATATATATATATATATATATATATATATATGAATATTATATATATTTATGACTCATTTTGCAAAATAATTTTATCAACTCATATACATTTTTTCATATATATATATATATATATATATATATAGAGAGAGAGAGAGTAAAGCTCTATAAACTTAAGTAGATAGGAGCCTTTGTCCACCAATTTTTTATCTATTGATTTTGCATTGAGATTTGTGCTAGCATGTAATGCACAAATCTCAAAAATAATATTGATCATTAGCACAAATCTCAAAGCATAATGAATGAATAAAAAGTTTGGTGGACAAGTCTCTATCCACTTAAGTTTATAGGAGCTTTACTATATATATATATATATATATATATATATATATATATATATATATATATATATATATATATATATATAGCAAGGCTCTATAAACTTAAGTTGATAGGGAGTAGTGTCCACTAACTTTATATGCATTGATCTTGTCTTGGGATCCGTGAAATGAAGAGATGCACAAATCTCAAAGATGGGCTTCATATCTTTCACGGATCCCAAGGCAATATCAATGGTTAGAAAGTTGGTGGATGACTATTCCCTATCAACTTAAGTTTATAGGAGCTCTCTCTCTCTCTCTCTCTATATATATATATATATATATATATATATATATATATATATATATATATGAACATAAGATTACATTATTTTTCACCCCACCAAACTTGTAAAAGCTGTTTGAAGATTACAATAGAGTACCACACTCGATTCACTATCTGCGTAATTTAAATGAACATAAAAGTTGCATGATGTATGGCAGGAAGTACCAAGTGCAAATTCAGGTGAATCAAGCAGCAACAAAAGATGAGGCTGAAAATAATAAGTTGCTCAGATCTATGGATTTAGGCCAAATAGGTTGAAATGCAAACCTTAGATCATGATTAAACCCTCTAAAACTTTCAAATACCAATCTTTGTTAAACTTGAACAGGACAAATATATATGCACATAAAGTAAATACTCGAATGTTGTGAGTAATAGATATTTATCTAAGCTCATTAACAATATTGATGTTTTAAATTAACTTTATTTTTCATCATCTTCTATGCCATAATGAGCAATGTTTTAAATATCGGCCGATAAACCTATATTATCGGCGATTTATCGGTTTTGGGGACCTTCCGCTATGATAAGTTTGATTCTAAATCGGTTATCGTTTTTGGATGTTTATCGCCGATAATGCGGCAATAATGTGAGTTATCGGCGATATAGTCGGCCCAAAATCGAATTATCGGCCTTTGGTTTGAGTTTTGATTTGAACGGGCACCTATTCAATGCACTTTAAACCCGACCACTCGAAGTTTTACCATTAGTTAGTGATGCTAAACATAATTATTTACATTTTGGTATGTTTATATGGTTAGATTACATTTTAGAATATTATATTATATATATCACCATTTGGTAATGTCACTCCGATAAATACTACTTATCCCCGATATATCCCCGACATCCGCTATCCGATATGAATTTTGACCGTTCGATAAATCCCCGATAACCGATATTTAAAACCTTAATAATGAGGTAACTAAGTTAGCCAGTTAAATTATGTGTACATAAAAATTCGCGAATTTCATGAGCTACATAACCAATGATTTTTGTCAATTTTGGTTTGTTTCGAACGAAAGTAAATATATTATGTGCACATAAAAATATGCGATTTTTATGGGCAAACCCATGATTTTTGACAATTTTAGTTCATTTTGACCGAATATAAATAAATTATGTGTACGTCAAATTCACGATTTTCATAAGCTATAAACCAAAGTGTTTTCAATTTTTCATTTTCAAACCAACGTAAATAAAATATGTGTACATCAAAATCACAATTTTCATGAGTAAAACTAAACGATTTAGTCAATTTTGTTCATATCAAACGAAATGTAAATTTATTAAGTGTACATCAAAATTTGTATCATGAGCTATAACCCACAAATTTTTCAATTTTGTTTTGTTTCCAACAAAACTAAATTTATTATAATGACATCAAGTTTTGCAATTTTCATAGGCTTTAACCCATGATTTTTGACTATTTTGATTTGTTTTAAAAGAATATAAATAAATTTACGGTGCATTAAAATTCACGAATTTCATGATCAATAACCCACAAATTATGTCAATTTTGGTTTGTTTGGAATGAATGTAAATAATTTATGTCCACACCAAAATCACTTAATTTCATGATCAATAGCCCACAAATTATGTGCACATCAACATTTGCGATTTACATGGGCAATAACACATTATTTTTGAAAATTTTGGTTTGTTTTAAACGAATGCAAATAAATTATGTGTACATTAAAATTCGGAATTTTAGGAGCTACAACACATCATTTTTGGATCGCTTCAATGAAAGTAAATTTATGTACATAAAAAAATAAGGTTTTCATAGGCAATAAAGCGATTTTTAACAATTTTGGTTCATTCTAACTAATGCAAAAATAATAATGTTTAAATTCACATTCTCATGAGTTATATCCTATGATTTTTGTCAATTTTGGTTCAATTCAAACGAAAGTAAATTTATTATGTGTACATCAAAATTTACAATTTTCATGGGTTATAACCCACAAATTTTTATAATTTTGGGACCATTTGATCGAATGTAAATAAATTATGTGCACGATTTTCATGAGCGACAACCCACGAATTTTGTCAATTTCGGTTCATTTTAAAGAAAAATAAGTTTATTATGTGTACATCGGTTCATGCGATTCATTGGCTCTAACCCATAAAATTCTCAAGTTAGGTTCATCTCCAACAAAAATAAATTTATTATGTATATTGAAATTTAGATTTTTAAGGCCTATAACCAATGATTTTTGACAATTTTGGTTTGTTTTGAAAGAATATAAATAAATTATACATCAAAATTGCGATTTTATGAGCTATAACCTACCAATTTTGTCAATTTTGGTTCGTTTCAAACGATAGTGAATTTATTATATGTAAATCATAATTTAGGATTTTCACGTAATATAACCTACGATTTCGATAATTTTGATTTGTTATTAACAAATGTACATAAATTATTTATACATCAAACTGCGATTTTCATGAGCTATAACCCATGAATTTTTCATTTTGGTTCTACAAGAAAAAGTAAATTTATAACGTGTAAATCAAAATTTGCAATTTCGGGGCTATAACCCATTATGTTTTCCAATTTTGGTTTGTTTTAATGAACGAAAGTAATTTATGTGTACCTCAAAATTTCCAATTTTCATGAGCTAAACCTACTAATTATGTCAATTTTGATTCATTTCGAACTAAAGTAAATTTATTATGTGTACATCAAAATTTACTATTTTCATAGGCTATTTACTCAATGCTTAGACAATTTTGGTTCGCTTTGAATGAATGTAAATAATTTATATGCCAATCAAAATTCTGCGAATTTCATGACATATCACACCTAATTATGTAAGTTTTGGTGCACTTAGAATGAAAATAAATTTATTATCTAATTTAAAATTTACGATTCACATGGACAATAACATAATTTTTAAAATTTTAGATTGTTTTAAAAGAATGCAAATAAATTGTGTACATTAAAAATCGTGATTTTCGGAGCTATAACTCATGATTTTTATCATTTTGGATCGTCTTGAATAAAAGTGAATTTATTATGTTTTACATAAAAGATGATATTTCCATGAGCAATAAAGCGATTTTTGACAATTTTGTTCATTTTGAGCGAATGTAAATATGTAGTGTACATTAAAATTCGCGGTCTTCATGAGATCAATTCCATGATTTTTGTCAATTTTGGTTCAATTCAAACGAAAGTAATTTATGTGTACCTCAAAATTTGTGATTTTTATAAGCTATAACCCACAAATTTTACAATTTCGGTCATTTTGATCGAATGTAAATAAATTGGTTCATAAGCTATAACTCAAGAATTTCATCAATTTTGATTCATTTCGAACTAATTATGTAAATAAATTGTGTACATCGAATGATTTTCATGGTCTATAAACCATGATTTTTGACAATTTTGTTCATTTTAAACAAAAATAAGTTTATTATGTGTACATCAAAATTAGCGATTTGCATGAGCAATAACCCACATATATTGTCAATTTTGGTTCGTTTCAAACGATAGTGAATTTATTGTGTAAATCAAAATTTAGGATTTCACAGCCATAACCAACGATTTCAAAAAATTGGTTCATTTTTAACAAATGTAAATAAATTATATGTACATCAAAATCCAATATTTCCATGAGCTACATAACCTATGAATATTTCAATTTTGATTCGCTTTTGAGTAAATTTATTGTGCATCAAAATTCACAATTTTCATGAGTTATAACTAAAAATATTTGTCAATTTTGTTTCGTTTTAAACGAAAGTAAATTTATTGTGTACCTCAAAATTTGTGATTTTTATAAGCTATAACCCACAATTTTCAATTTGGTTTGTTTCCAACAAAACTAAATTTATATATGTACATCAAAATTTATATATTCATGGTCGGTAACCCATGATTTTTGATAATTTTAGTTTGTTTTGAATGAATACAAATAAATTATGTGTACATCAAAATTCCGATTTTCATGAGCTATAACCTACCAATTTTGTCAATTTTGGTTTGTTTTAAACGAATACAAATAAATTATGTGTACATCAAAATTAGCGATTTTTATGAGCTATAACCTACTTAATTATGTCAATTTTGATTCATTTCAACGAAAGTAAATTTATTGTGTACCTCAAAATTTCCAATTTTCATGAGCTATAACCCATGAATTTTTCATTTTGGTTCGTTACAAGAAAAAGTAAATTTATTGTGTACCTCAAAATTTCCAATTTTCATGAGCTATAACCCATTATGTTTTCCAATTTTGGTTTGTTTTAATGAACGAAAGTAATTTATGTGTACCTCAAAATTTCCAATTTTCATGAGCTATAACCTACCAATTTTGTCAATTTTGGTTCGTTTTGAATTAATGTAAATAATTTATGGCCACATCAAAATTCACTTAATTTCATGATCAATAGCCCACAAATTATGTGCACATCAACATTTGCGATTTACATGGGCAATAACACATTATTTTTGAAAATTTTGGTTTGTTTTAAACGAATACAAATAAATTATGTGTACATCAAAATTCACGATTTTTATGAGCTATAACCTACCAATTTTGTCAATTTTGGTTCGTTTCAAACGATAGTGAATTTATTATATGTAATTCATAATTTAGGATTTCACAGAATATAACCTCGATTTCGATAATTTTGATTTGTTATTAACAAATGTACATAAATTATTTATACATCAAACTTAGCGATTTTCATGAGCTATAACCCATGAATTTTTCATTTTTGGTTCGTTACAAGAAAAAGTAAATTTATAACGTGTAAATCAAAATTTGCAACTTCGTGAGCTATAACCCATTATGTTTTCCAATTTTGGTTTGTTTTTAATGAACGAAAGTAATTTATGTGTACCTCAAAATTTCCAATTTTCATGAGCTATAACCTACGAATTATGTCAATTTTGATTCATTTCGAACGAAAGTAAATTTATTATGTGTACATCAAAATTTACTATTTTCATAGGCTATTTACTCACGTTTTAAGACAATTTTGGTTCGTTTTGAATTAATGTAAATAATTTATATGCCAATCAAAATTTGCGAATTTCATGACATATCACACCTAATTATGTAAGTTTTGGTGCACTTAGAATGAAAATAAATTTATTATCACGTGCATAAAATTCACGATTCACATGGACAATAACATAATTTTTAAAATTTTAGATTGTTTTAAAAGAATGCAAATAAATTATGTGTACATTAAAAATCGTGATTTTCGTGAGCTATAACTCATGATTTTTGTCATTTTGGATCGTCTTGAATAAAAGTGAATTTATTATGTTTTACATAAAAGATGATATTTCCATGAGCAATAAAGCGATTTTTGACAATTTTGTTCATTTTGAACGAATGTAAATATGTAATGTGTACATTAAAATTCGCGGTCTTCATGAGATCTATTCCATGATTTTTGTCAATTTTGGTTCAATTCAAACGAAAGTAATTTATTATGTGTACATCAAAATTTGCGATTTTCATGAGCTATATAACCCACAAATTTTACAATTTGGTCATTTTGATCGAATGTAAATAAATTGGTTCATAAGCTATAACTCACGAATTTCATCAATTTTGATTCATTTCGAGCGAATTATGTAAATAAATTGTGTACATCGAAATTTGTGATTTTCATGGTCTATAAACCATGATTTTTGACAATTTTGTTTGTTTTGAACAAATATAAATAAATTACGTGTACATCAAAATTAGCGATTTGCATGAGCAATAACTCACATATATTGTCAATTTTGGTTCGTTTTGAGCGATAGTGAATTTATTGTGTAAATCAAAATTTAGGATTTTAACGGATATAACCTACGATTTCAATAATTTTGGTTCATTTCGAATGAAAGTAAATTTATTGTGTACCTCAAAATTTCCAATTTTCATGAGCTATAACCCATTATGTTTTCCAATTTTGGTTTGTTTTGAAGAAAAGTAAATTTATTATATGTACATCAAAATTTACGATTTTCATGAACTATAAATAAAGATTTTTGTCAATTTTGGTTCAATTCAAGCGAAAGTAATTTATGTGTACCTCAAAATTTATGATTTTTATAAGTCATAACCCACAATTTTCAATTTCGGTTTGTTTCCAACAAAACTAAATTTATATATGTACATCAAAATTTGCGATATTCATGGTGGTAACCCATGACTTTTGATAATTTTAGTTTGTTTTGAATGAATACAAATAAATTATGTGTACATCAAAATTCCGATTTTCATGAGCTATATAACCCACAAATTTTGCCAATCTTGGTTCGTTTTGAGCGATAGTGAATTTATTATGTGTAAATCAAAATTTAGGATTTTAACGGATATAACCTACGATTTCAATAATTTTGGTTCATTTTGAACAAATATAAATAAATTATGTGTACATCAAAATTCGCGAATCTTATGAGCTATAAACCGTGAATTTTTTCAATTTTGATTCATTTCGAGCGAATTATGTAAATAAATTGTGTACATTAAAAATCGTGATTTTCGTGAGCTATAACTCATGATTTGTCAATTTTGGTTCGCTTTTGAACTAATGTAAATAAGTTATGTGTACATCAAAATTTATGATTTTCATGGTCTATAACACATTATTTTGACAATTTTGGTTTGTTTTGAAAGAATATAAATAAATTATACATCAAAATTCGCAATTTTCATGAGCTATAACCCATTATGTTTTACAATTTTGGTTCCTTTTAATGAATGTAAGTAAATTATATATACATTAAAATTTTGGTTCGTTTTGAACGAATGTAAATAAATTATGTGTACATTAAAAATCGTGATTTTCGGGAGCTATAACTCATGATTTTTATCATTTTGGATCGTCTTGAATAAAAGTGAATTTATTATGTTTTACATAAAAGATGATATTTCCATGAGCAATAAAGCGATTTTTGACAATTAGATTCATTTGAACAAATCTAACTAAATAATGTGTGCATCAAACTTCACGATCTTGAATTACATCTTATGATTTGTCAATTTTGGTTCAATTCCAACGAAATAACTTTATTATGTGTACATCGAAATTTACGATTTTCGTGGGCCCCCAAATTTTTATAATTTTGGGCCGATTTGATTGAATGTAAATATATTATATGCACATCAAACTTTGAGATTTAAACAAGCTATAACAAGTTTTGCGATTTAAGTGCTACAACCGATGAATTTTGTCAATTACGCTTCATTTCGAAAGTGGAAGTAGATCTACTATGTATACACCAAAGTTTGCAACTTTTATAGGCTCGACCCACAAAATTTTTCAATTTTGGTTCATTTGCAATAAAAGTAAATTTTCAGACATCAAAATTTTCAATTCATGGCCTATAACATATGATTTTTTTTTCACAATTTTGATTTGTTTTGAACGAATACAAATATATTACATGTACATCAAAATTCGCAATTTTCATGAGCTAGATAACCCACCAATTTTTTCAATTTCTGTCGCTTTTGAATGATAGTGAATTTATTATGTGTAAATCAAAATTTAGGATTTTAACGGGATATAACCTACGATTTCAACAATTTTGTTTCGCTTTTGAACGAATGTAAATAAGTTATGTGTACATCAAAATTCGCAATTAGCATGATCTATAACCTATTAATTTTTCAATTTTGTTCATTTCGAGAAAATTTATTTATGTGTTCATCAAAATTTGCAAATTACATTGGCTATAACCCATTATGTTTTACAATTTTGGTTCCTTTTAATGAATGTATGTAAATTATATGTACATGAGAATTTTCAATTTTCACAAGCTATAACCTACAAATTATGTGTACATCAAAACTCACGATTTTCATGAGCTATATCCCACGAATTTTGCCAATTTTGGTACGTTTCAAACAGAAGTAATAATTTGTTATGTCTACATCAAAATGTGCGATCGTTATGGCCTATAACCCACAATATTTTGAACGAAGAAATGTAATTATGTACACATCAAAATGCACTAATTTCATAAACTATAACCCAAAATTTTTAACAATTTTGTTTGATTTGAATGAATATAAGTAAATTGGGTTTATCAAAATTTGCAATTTTCATTAGCTATATATAAAGATTTTTGGCCATTTTTTTATTTCAAACAAAACTAAATTTATTGTGTACCTAAAATTTGCATTTTCATGAGCTATTACCCACAAATTTTTAATTTTGATTTGCTTTGAACCAAAGTAAATTTATTATATGTACATCAAAATTTGTGATTTTATTAGGCTATAAACCATGACTTTTAACAATTTTGGTTCGTTTTGAACGAATGTAAATAAATTATCTCCATATCAAAATTTTCGATTTTCATGAACTATAAATAAAGATTTTTGTCAATTTTAAGTCATTTCAATTGAAATTGAATTTATTATATGTACATCAAAATTTACGATTTTCATGAACTATAACCAAAAATTCAATTATGGTTCATTAAAAGCAAAAGTATATTTATTGTGTACACCAATATTTGCAATTTTATTGGCAATAACCCATCATTTTGATACTATTGGTTCATTTTCAATAAATATAAATAAGTTATTTATACACTAAAATTTGTAATTTTCATGAGTTAACTTATTTTGGTTTCGAACAAAAAATTCTACATTGTACATCAAAATTGTGATATTCATAATGAATGGTGTCAATTGTTGTACATTTCAAAATTTTAAGTTTGCTTTGTTTTGAAGAAAAGTAAATTTATAATGAAATCAATATTTGTGATTTTATACATCAAAATTCGCAATTTTCATTAGCTATAACCCACAAATTTTGCCAATTTTGGTTCATTTCGAATGAAAGTAAATTGATTGTATACATCAAATTTTGTGATTTTTATGGGCTATAACCCAAGTTTTTGATACCTTTGGTTCGTGTCGAACAAATGTAAATGTATTATATGTATCTTAAAATTCATGATTTTTATAAGATATAACTCATGATTTCATCAATTTTAGTTTGTTTCAACAAAAGAGAATTTAATGGGATTTTCATAAGCTCATGGGCTATATGATCTACCATTTATAGGAATTTTGGTTCATTTCGAGAAAAAGTAAATTTATTGTGTACATCGAATTTATAACTTTCATGGGCTATAAGTCATTATGTATTACAATTTTTCTTCCTTTTAATGAATGTAAGTAAATTATATATACATTAAAATTTTGGTTCGTTTTGAACGAATGTAAATAATTTATGTACACATCAAAATTCACAAATTTCATGATCAATAACACATGAATTATGTCAATTTTGGTGCATTTGGAGTAAAAGTAAATTAATTTTGAAAACTTTGGTTTGTTTTAATCGCATGGAAATAAATTTATGTGTACATTGAAATTGTGATTTTCGTGAGTTATAATCCATAATTTTTATTATTTTTCGATTGTTTGGAATGAAAGTAAATTTATTATATGTTCATCAAAATACGAGGTTTTCAAGGGCAATAAAGCGATTTTTGACAATTAGATTCATTTCGAACAAATCTAACTAAATAATGTGTGCATCAAACTTCACGATCTTGAATTACATCCTATGATTTGTCAATTTTGGTTCAATTCCAACGAAGTAACTTTATTATGTGTACATTGAAATTTACGATTTTCGTGGGACCCACAAATTTTTATAATTTTGGGCCGATTTGATTGAATGTAAATATATTATATGCACACCAAACTTTGAGATTTAAACAAGCTATAACAAGTTTTGCGATTTAAGTGCGCTACAACCGATGAATTTTGTCAATTACGCTTCATTTCGAGTGGAAGTAGATCTACTATGTATACACCAAAGTTTGCAACTTTTATAGGCTCGACCCACAAAATTTTCAATTTTGGTTCATTTGCAATAAAAGTAAATTTTCTGTACATCAAAATTTGCAAATCATGGCCTATAACCCATGATTTTTTTCTATAATTTTGATTTGGTTTGAACGAATACAAATATATTACATGTACATCAAAATTCGCAATTTTCATGAGCTAGATAACCCACCAATTTTTCAATTTCAATGATTTTGAATGATAGTGAATTTATTATGTGTAAATCAAAATTTAGGATTTTAACGGATATAACCTACGATTTCAACAATTTTGTTTCGTTTTGAACGAATGTAAATAAGTTATGTGTACATCAAAATTCAATTAGCATGAGCTATAACCTATTAATTTTTCAATTTTGTTCATTTCGAGAAAATTTATTTGTGTTCATCAAAATTTGCAAATTACATTGGCTATAACCTATTATGTTTTACAATTTTGGTTCCTTTTAATGAATGTATGTAAATTATGTGTACATGAGAATTTTCAATTTTCACAAGCTATAACCTACAAATTATGTGTACATCAAAACTCACGATTTTCATGAGCTATATCCCACTAATTTTGCCAATTTTGGTGCGTTTCAAACGTAGTAATAATTTGTTATGTCTACATCAAAATGTGTGATTGTTATGGCCTATAACCCACAATATTTTGAAGGAAGAAATGTAATTATGTACACATCAAAATGCAATTTCATAAACTATAACCCAAAATTTTTAACAATTTTGTTTGATTTGAATGAATATAAGTAAATTGGGTTTATCAAAATTTGCAATTTTCATTAGCTATATATAAAGATTTTTGCCAATTTTTTTATTTCAAACAAAACTAAATTTATTGTGTACCTAAAATTTGCGATTTTCATGAGCTATTACCCACAAATTTTTAATTTTGATTTGCTTTGAACCAAAGTAAATTTATTATATGTACATCAAAATTTGTGATTTTATTAGGCTATAAACCATGACTTTTAACAATTTTGGTTCGTTTTGAACGAATGTAAATAAATTATCTCCATATCAAAATTTTCGATTTTCATGAACTATAAATAAAGATTTTTGTCAATTTTAAGTCATTTCAATTGAAATTGAATTTATTATATGTACATCAAAATTTCGATTTTCATGAACTATAACCGAAAAAATTTCAATTATGGTTCATTAAAAGCAAAAGTAAATTTATTGTGTACACCAATATTTGCAATTTTATTGGCAATAACCCATCATTTTGATACTATTGGTTCATTTTCAATAAATATAAATAAGTTATTTATACATTAAAATTTGTAATTTACATGAGTTATAACCAATTAACTTATTTTGGTTTCGAACAAAAAATTCTATATTGTACATCAAAATTGTGATATTCATAATGAATGGTGTCAATTGTTGTACATTTCAAAATTTTAAGTTTGGTTTGTTTTGAAGAAAAGTAAATTTATTATCGTAAATCAATATTTGTGATTTTATACATCAAAATTCGCAATTTTCATTAGCTATAACCCACAAATTTTGCCAATTTTGGTTCATTTGAATGAAAGTAAATTGATTGTATACATCAAATTTTGTGATTTTTATGGGCTATAACCCAAGTTTTTGATACCTTTGGTTCGTGTCGAACAAATGTAAATGTATTATATGTATCTTAAAATTCATGATTTTTATAAGATATAACTCATGATTTCATCAATTTTAGTTTGTTTCGAACAAAAGAGAATTTAATGGGATTTTCATAAGCTCATGGGCTATATGATCTACCATTTATAGGAATTTTGGTTCATTTCGGATGAAAAATCAAATTATTATTGTGTACATCAAAATTCGCAACTTTCATTAGCTATAACCCACAAATTTTGCCAATTTTGGTTCATTTGAATGAAAGTAAATTGATTGTATACATCAAATTTTGTGATTTTTATGGGCTATAACCCAAGTTTTTGATACCTTTGGTTCGTGTCGAACAAATGCAAATGTATTATATGTATCTTAAAATTCATGATTTTTATAAGATATAACTCATGATTTCTGTCAATTTTAGTTTGTTTTGAACAAAGAGAATTTAATGTGATTTTCATAAGCTCATGGGCTATATGATCTACCATTTATAGGAATTTTGGTTCATTTCGGATGAAAAATCAAATTATTATTGTGTACATCAAAATTCGCAATTTCCATGAACAATAAACTACATGTGCGAATTTTAGTTCGCTTCGTATGAAAGGAAATCTATTATGTGTACAACAAAATTTGCAACTTTCATGACCTTTAACTCACAGTTTGTCAAAATTTTGGTTAATTCGAATGAAAGTAAATTTATTAAGATTTTCATGAGCTATAAACCAAGAATTATTCAATTTTGATTCATTTCGAACAAAAGTGAATTTATTGTGTGATTTAAAATGTGATTTCCACGGGCTATGACCCAAGATTTTGACAACTTTAGTTTGTTTGAAATGAATGTAAATAAATTATGTGTAGGTCAAAACTCCCTACATTCACAAAATATAACCCGTGAATTTTTTCAATTTTGATTCATTTTAAATGAAAGTATATTTATTATGTGTATATCAAAACTTATGATTTTCATGGTCTATAACACATTATTTTGACAATTTTGATTCGTTTTGAGCGAATATAAATAATTTATGTTTGCATCGAAGTTCGCGATTTTCATAAGCTACAACCAACATTCTTTTGTGAATCTTGGTTAATATCAAATGAAAGAAAATTTATTATATGTACATCAAAATATGCGATTTTCATGGTCTATAACCCACTTTTCTCGACAATATTTATGCGTTTTGAGCGATTAAAAATAAATTATGTATAAATCAAAATTCACGATTTCATGAGTTATACCCAAGAATTTTGCTAATTTTGGTTTGTTTCTAACGAAAGTACATATATATATATGTGTGTGTGTGTGTGTGTGATTTTCATGGGCCATAAGATTATTTTTGACAATTTTAGTACATTCGAACCAATGTAAATAAATTATGTGTACATCAAAATTTGCGATTTTAATGAACTATAACTCATGATTTTTTAATTTTGCTTCGCTTCAAAAGAAAATAATTTATTGTGCACATAAAAATTTACGATTTTCATGGGTTATTATCTATGATTTTTGTCAATTGGTTATTTTCAAACGAATGTTTACAGCAAAATTTGCAATTTTTGCCAATTACGACTCATGAATTTTTCAATTTCGATTTATTTTGAACAAAAATAAATTTATTATGTGTACATCAAAATTGCAATTTTCATAGGCTGTAATCCAGGATTTTTAAAAATTTGGTTCATTTTGAAGGAATGTAGATAAATTATGAATACATCAGAAATCACCATGTTCGTGAGCCATAACATATGATGTTTGTCCATTTTTAGTCATTTCAACCTAATGATATACAATTGGCGTACATCAAAATTCTCAATTTTTATGGGCAATAACCCAGAATTTTAATCCATTTTCATTTGTTTCCACCTAATAACAACAAATTGTTGTACATCAAAATTCTCAATTTTAAAGGTCTATAACCCTTAATTTTTGTCCATTTTCGACAATCATGATCCAACGATAATAATTTGTTGTGCTCCGAAATGCGCAATTTTCAGGGTCTATATCCCATGATTTTAGTCCATTTTTATAAGGGCTAAATGGCAATTAAGTTTTCCTTCCTCAAATTCACAATTTTCTCACGATTTTACCTACAATTTTATCCATTTTAAGTCATTTCGGTCCAATGGAAATTAAATTGGCATACATCAAAATTCTCAAATTCTATAGGTTACATATAACCCAAGATTTTTGTTCCATTTCACTCGTTTGGACTCAATGACAATAACTTGTACTCCAAAATTCACAATTTTCATAGGCTTATTACCCATGATTGTTAACCATTTTCAATCATTTCGGTCCAATGGCAACTAAAATTTCTTTCCTATTAATTCACAATTTTCATGGGCTGTCACCCACAGTATTCTCCATTTTCATATGTTTCCACCTAATGACAAATAATTGGCGTACATCAAAATTCTCAATTTTATAGGCTATAATCCAGGATTTTGTCCATTTTCACCTAATAGTACTAATTTGTCGTACTTCAAAATTCAAAATTATCATGGGCTATAACCAACAATTTTTATCCATTTCAGTCGTTTCGGCCTTATGACAATTAAATTTTCTTTCCGCAAAATTGACAATTAAGACTCCGGTGGGCCAGCGATTCAGCAATTTTTATAGACTATAATCCACAATTTTGTTCATTTTCATTTGTTTCCATCTAATGGCGAATAATGGCCGCACATCAAAATTCTAAGTTTTATTGGCTATAACCCATGATTTTTTATCAATTTTTAGTCATTTCAACCCAATAAAAAATAATTGACATACATCAAAATTCTCAATTTTATGTCCATTTTCAATCGTTTGGTAGATCACAATAAGTTGCCCTACATCAAAATTCTCAATTTTCCGGTCTATAACACCCACGATTGTTCTTTCCATAGTGCATCATGTTTCAGACAAGGAAATATTTTAATGTATTTATTTTGAGGAAACAATAAGCCTAATACCCATTTCAACGAGTATGCACTGTTGAAAAAAGCAGAGCAGTTTGTATAGCGATAATGTTTTAAATATCGGTAGATAAACCCATATTATCGGCGATTTATCGATTTTGGGGCCTTCCACTATGATAAGTTTGATTCTAAATCGGTTATTGTTTTTAGATGTTTATCGCCGATAATGCGGCGATAATGTGAGTTATCGGCCGATTATATTGTTGGCCCAAAAATCAGAATTATCGGCCTTTGGTTTGAGCTTTGATTTCAGGCAACGGGCACCTATTCAATGCACTTTAAACCCGACCAGGGTTTTACCATTGGTTAGTGATGCTAAACATAATTATTTACATTTTGGTATGTTTATATTTCATTAAGTATGGTTAGATTACATTTTAGAATATTATATTCTGTATATCACCATTCGGTAATGTCACTTCGATAAATACTACTTATCCCCGATATCCGCTATCCGATATGGATTTTGACCGTCCGATAAATCACCGATAACCGATATTTAGAACACTGTATAGCGATAGTGGCACTAGCCTGCTACGATATTGGCAATCGGCTAATTTAGTGGAGTCTGCACTATTTACGCAATGCGACAAGCAGTAGCGATTTAAGCTTTTAAATTTTAATTGGGTTCATTTTTCTACTCAAACTCGATCCTTCATTTAACTTTCCTTGCCCTTTTAGAATCGAACCTAAACATGAAGAGAAGAAAAAAAACCCTAGATCGCCATTCGCCGCCTCTTCCACTTCCTCCAACTCAGAGCGCCTCCACACATCTCCGAGCCTCTCATTGCCGCTTCTATCTCAGAGCCTCGCGCCTCCACCACCTCCTCAACTAGAAGCTCCTCTATCGCCACCACCTCGGCATCTCGAGCACCTCTTCCCACCTCTTTAGCATCTCAGGCTCTACCACCTTCTTAGTATCTCCATCTAATGGCGAATAATGGCGCACATCAAAATTCTAAGTTTTATTGGCTATAACCCATGATTTTTATCAATTTTTAGTCATTTCAACCCAATGAAAAATAATTGACATACATCAAAATTCTCAATTTTATAGGCTATAATCCGTGATTTTGTCCATTTTCACCTAATAGTACTAATTTGTCGTACTTCAAAATTCAAAATTATCATGGGCTATAACCAACAATTTTTATCCATTTCGGTCGTTTTGGCCTTATGACAATTAAATTTTCTTTCCGCAAAATTGACAATTAAGACTTGCCAATGATTCAAATGATTTTATAGACTATAATCCACAATTTTGTTCATTTTCATTTGTTTCCATCTAATGGCGAATAATGGCGCACATCAAAATTCTAAGTTTTATTGGCTATAACCCATGATTTTTATCAATTTTTAGTCATTTCAACCCAATGAAAAATAATTGACATACATCAAAATTCTCAATTTTATGGGCAATAACCGAATTTTAATCCATTTTCATTTGTTTCCATCTAATAGCGAATAATGGCGCACATCAAAATTCTAAGTTTTATTGGCTATAACCCATGATTTTTATCAATTTTTAGTCATTTCAACCCAATAAAAATAATTGACATACATCAAAATTCTCAATTTTATGTCCATTTTCAATCGTTTGGTAGATCACAATAAGTTGCCCTACATCAAAATTCTCAATTTTATGTCCATTTTCAATCGTTTGGTAGATCACAATAAGTTGCCCTACATCAAAATTCTCAATTTTATGTCCATTTTCAATCGTTTGGTAGATCACAATAAGTTGCCCTACATCAAAATTCTCAATTTTATAGGCTATAATCCGTGATTTTGTCCATTTTCACCTAATAGTACTAATTTGTCGTACTTCAAAATTCAAAATTATCATGGACTATAACCAACAATTTTTATCCATTTCGGTCGTTTTGGCCTTATGACAATTAAATTTTCTTTCCGCAAAATTGACAATTAAGACTGCAACATTCAACATTTTATAGACTATAATCCACAATTTTGTTCATTTTCATTTGTTTCCATCTAATGGCGAATAATGGCGCACATCAAAATTCTAAGTTTTATTGGCTATAACCCATGATTTTTATCGATTTTTAGTCATTTCAACCCAATGAAAAATAATTGACATACATCAAAATTCTCAATTTTATAGGCTATAATCCGTGATTTTGTCCATTTTCACCTAATAGTACTAATTTGTCGTACTTCAAAATTCAAAATTATCATGGACTATAACCAACAATTTTTATCCATTTCGGTCGTTTTGGCCTTATGACAATTAAATTTTCTTTCCGCAAAATTGACAATTAAGACTGCAATACCGATTCAACATTTTATAGACTATAATCCACAATTTTGTTCATTTTCATTTGTTTCCATCTAATAGCGAATAATGGCCGCACATCAAAATTCTAAGTTTTATTGGCTATAACCCATGATTTTTTATCGATTTTTAGTCATTTCAACCCAATGAAAAATAATTGACATACATCAAAATTCTCAATTTTATGTCCATTTTCAATCGTTTGGTAGATCACAATAAGTTGCCCTACATCAAAATTCTCAATTTTCTCGGTCTATAACACCCACGATTGTTCTTTCCATAGTGCATCATGTTTCGCACAAGGAAATATTTTAATGTATTTATTTTGAGGAAACAATAAGCCTAATACCCATTTCAACGAGTATGCACTGTTGAAAAAGCGAGCGGTTTGTATAGCGATAATGTTTTAAATATCGGCCGATAAACCCATATTATCTACGATTTATCGATTTTGGGGCCTTCCACTATGATAAGTTTGATTCTAAATCGGTTATCATTTTTTGATGTTTATCGCCGATAATGCGGCGATAATGTGAGTTATCGGCCGATTATATTGTTGGCCCAAAAATCAGAATTATCGGCCTTTGGTTTGAGTTTTGATTTCAGGCAACGAGCACCTATTCAATGGACTTTAAACCCGACCCGCCCCGGGTTTTTACCATTGGTTAGTGATGCTAAACATAATTATTTACATTTTGGTATGTTTATATTTCATTAAGTATGGTTAGATTATATTTTAGAATATTATATTATGTATATCACCATTCGGTAATGTCACTCCGATAAATACTACTTATCCCCGATATATCCCCGATATCTGCTATCCGATATGGATTTTGACCGTCTGATAAATCCTCGATAACCGATATTTAGAACCCTGTATAGCGATAGTGGCACTAGCCTGCTACGATATTGGCAATCGGCTAATTTAGTGGAGTCTGCACTATTTACTCGCAATTGCGACAAACAGCGCGATTTAGCGCTTTTAAATTTTTAATTGGGTTCATTTTTCTACTCAAACTCGATCCTTCATTTAACTTTCAGACTTCTGAATCGAACCTAAACATGAAGAGAAGAAAAAAAACCCTAGATCGCCATTCGCCGCCTCTTCCACTTCCTCCAACTCAGGCGCCTCCACACATCTCCGAGCCTCTCATTGCCGCTTCTATCTCCGAGCCTCTACCGCCGCCTCCACCACCTCCTCAACTAGAAGCTCCTCTATCGCCACCACCTCAGCATCTCTGAGCACCTCTTCCCCACCTCTTCAGCATCTCCGAGCTCTACCACCTTCTCAGTATCTCCGAGCGCCTCTTCTCCGCCGCTTCAGCATCTCCGAGCTCCACCAACTCATCAGCTCTCCTATCCTATCGCTGCCTCCACCACCTCCTCAACTCCTCTTTTGTTCGATACCGACAAGGGTAGTTTCGAGCAGTAGGTATAATCATAGTTGCATGGAACCTAATTCATTCCGGTTCACGAATGGCAACTAAAATTTCTTTCCTATTAATTCACAAATTTCATGGGTCATCACCCAGTATTCTCCATTTTCATATGTTTCCACCTAATGACAAATAATTGGCATACATCAAAATTCTCAATTTTATAGGCTATAATCCGTGATTTTGTCCATTTTCACCTAATAGTACTAATTTGTCGTACTTCAAAATTCAAAATTATCATGGACTATAACCAACAATTTTGATCCATTTCAGTCGTTTTGGCCTTATGACAATTAAATTTTCTTTCCGCAAAATTGACGATTAAGACTCCGGTGGGCCAGCGATTCAGCGATTTTTATAGACTATAATCCACAATTTTGTTCATTTTCATTTGTTTCCATCTAATAGCGAATAATGGCCGCACATCAAAATTCTAAGTTTTATTGGCTATAACCCATGATTTTTTATCGATTTTTAGTCATTTCAACCCAATGAAAAATAATTGACATACATCAAAATTCTCAATTTTTATGTCCATTTTCAATCGTTTCGAGCCGATCACAATAAGTTGCCCTACATCAAAATTCTCAATTTTGGTCTATAACACCCGATTGTTCTTTCCATAGTGCATCATGTTTCGCACAAGGAAATATTTTAATGTATTTATTTTGAGGAAACAATAAGCCTAATACCCATTTCAACGAGTATGCCTTGTTGAAAAAGAGCGGTTGTATAGCGATAATGTTTTAAATATCGGCCGATAAACCCATATTACTATCGATTTTGGGGGCCTTCCACTATGATAAGTTTGATTCTAAATCGGTTATCATTTTGATGTTTATCGCCGATAATCGGCGATAATGTGAGTTATCTACCGATTATATTGTTGGCCCAAAAATGATTATCGGCCTTTGGTTTGAGTTTTGATTTGTGCGAGCACCTATTCAATGGACTTTAAACCCGCCAGGGTTTTACCATTGGTTAGTGATGCTAAACATAATTATTTACATTTTGGTATGTTTATATTTCATTAAGTATGGTTAGATTATATTTTAGAATATTATATTATGTATATCACCATTCGGTAATGTCACCCGATAAATACTACTTATCCCGATATATCCAGATATCGCTATCCGATATGGATTTTGACCGTCCGATAAATCCTCGATAAGATATTTAGAACCACAATATGGCGATAGTGGCACTAGCACTTTCGATATTGGCAATCGGCTAATTTAGTGGAGTCGCACTATTTACTATGGAATAAGCAGTACGATTTAAGCTTTTAAATTTTAATTGGGTTCATTTTTCTACTCAAACTCGATCCTTCATTTAACTTTCCTTGCACCCCCGAATCGAACCTAAACATGAAGAGAAGAAAACCCTAGATCGCCATTCGCCTCTTCCACTTCCTCCAACTCGAGCCTCCACACATCTCCGAGCCTCTCATTGCCGCTTCTATCTCAGAGCCTCTGCCGCCTCCACCACCTCCTCAACTAGAAGCTCCTCTATCGCCACCACCTCGGCATCTCGAGCACCTCTTCTCCACCTCTTTAGCATCTCAGGCTCTACCACCTTCTCGGTATCTCCGGCCTCTTCTCAGCAGCCCGGCATCTCAGAGCTCCACCAACTCATCGCCTCTCCTATCGCCGCTTCCACCACCTCCTCAACTCCTCTTTGTTCGATACCGACAAGGGTAGTTTGGCGATGGGTATAATCATAGTTGCATGGAACCTAATTCATTCCGGTTCACGAATGGGAGCAGCGTGAGTACACCACTTATTTAGAATAGGGTATGATGGGAATATGCTTATCGATATAGTAGAGAAGGTGGTACACTTTAGTTATAGTCTTTAAATGTAGGAATCTAAATGCCTTAATGTACTATTTTCGCAAGAGTCAAATTCAATGATTATTAACAGTAAAAGAATTCTCAAGTTGCAATAAAGGTACATTTTTTGTTTTGTTTTTGAAAATTATAGTTTTGCCCAAAATATTAACTAATTTTAATTCTTCAGGTCATGGGGTACGCGACCCAATTCACTAGTGTACTGTGTCCGGAACAATTGAATCCGAGTCGTGGTTCACAATAGTGTCTCTGTCCCATGTTCTCAACATCCATGGGTATAATTAGTATATTTCAACTGGATCGCTTATTGATTTTGCACTTTTGCCGTTTTTTTCTGAAAGTGACTGTTTTCCCCCAAAATATTAACTAATTTTAATTCTTGAGGTCATTGGAGTGCATTGACCCAATTCGCTAGTGTACCATGTCTCGAAGCGATTGAATTGGTCGTGGTTCACTATAGTGTCCCCATCCCATGTTCCCGCATCCATGGGTATAATTAGTCTATTTCAATTGGATCGCTTATTGGTTTTGAACTTTTTGCCGCTTTTTTGTCACTATAGCCCCAAATAGACCTAGCGGTGCCTCACCGCTACGCGAAGCTATCCGCTTTCTACAACCTTGTGAGTATGTCGTCCTTAATGTGAAAAAATAAAGAAATGTGATGTCTAACATGTTGCGTACAACAATATTATTTAGAAGCGTCGAAAATATGTCCAGATAGGATCGAAGAAGCTTAAGATTCAAACTAGTTAATATTGATGGAAAACCATGTTGGACATCTTTAAATTGTAAGTATAGAATCAATTTGTGGAATAGATCCAATTGAACACGTGTCGGTCAGCCAATAAGTGGAACTAAATGTAGCATTGCTTCACCAAAAAGATGACCACGTTAATATTTGCAGAAATAAATACAAATACACATACTTCATGGGCAAAACTTTGCACACGAAATAGGTCAAATATTATTCCAAAATTTTGCATGGGTTATCAAGAAAAATCATAGCTTTCACTTTGGTCTTGTAGAAAGACATCTTCCTAGAAAGCAAAAAACAAATACTAAAATGGAGAAAGACAAATAACATGGACATATAACAAACTATGTAAAAAAATATAAGTACTTAGTTGATTACCTGTGCATTATATCCCAACCTGAAGGCAAAAAACGAGGATGAACAGACTCCACAAAGACCTGTCTCCATCTTTGGCAAAATTGGCCAATACCATCCTCTCCATACTTGCTTAGCAAATGCTCCACAACTTGTTTTCCATGTGGTCCATGTCCTAATAGTGACAACTTCTTCAGACTTTTAGAGGAGAGGACTTGATGAGAAGTAGAAGACTTGTGATTTATTACAGTTCCATCTGATGGATTACCAGTTTCATCTGATGGATTACCAAATCCATTTTCAAGTCCTTTTTCCTTATGTAATGTTTCAACACTATCATTTTGATCAATGCCATTGATGAAAGAGGTGTCCTCATTGGCCCTAGACAGAAGATCTACGTCTATTTCATTAGTAGATGTACTCTTTTGCCCATTTTCAATTTCGCTGTTATCTCCATATTCCAATGATTCCTTTGAATTATTTTCAGCACTGTTGCTATCATGCCCGCTTGCTTGCAGAGAAGTTTCAAAAGGTATGAAAGTTACTCTCTTTGTAACGCCTTAAATTCAAGCCTTTTTCTTCTCAAGTCAGCCTTATTTCGTGAGGACTCATACCAACAAGTAATGCCCTTTCCAGGTCTTCTGCAGATATCTCCCTTCCCCCAAAATATGTCTTTACAGTCTGCAAGAGAAAAAGTGAAAAGCATGTCACACAGGATGTAAACATAGTAGTCAGATTTACATCAGTTTTGTTAAAGAAAACAAATATTTTGCTAAAAGAACTGGCATCTTTTTCATAGGTATGACAATATAAGTCTAACAAAGTAGGCAAAAGATTTTCTAGAACAAAGGATCACAGAAAATATTAAGACTGTTAGTTGCTCTTACTGATGAATACAGCTTGGAAAACCTCGTGCCTGATAGCCAACCCACTTCCATTGCTAGAAAGGTAACATGATTTTCCTCAAGCTGCTTTGCCAGAAATCTACAGCTATTTGTATTTATTGCATTACCCTAGTTTGTTCTGGAACTATGCTTGGTGGTAATACAAGTAGACCAGGAAGTATTTGTATTCATTTGAGATTGAGTAGACCATTTAACAAGAGAGTCTGTGGTAAGTTCTCAACATACAAGGGGAAAATTGGCGAAGGGCTATTTTCATGATGCAACCTTGCTCTTCCAGCATATCCTACAGCAATGTGTTGGAAAAGTAAACTTCACACGGCATTATTACGAAGTTGTGAGTGTAAAAGCAGCTCTATTTGAAATCTAGCCTGGAGCATGGCATCAGTAGATAACCATATATTCAAGGTTTTGCCTTGTCTTAAACTTCCATTTCTTTTCTTCCACTCTTTAAAAACTTCATTTCTTAATTTCCACTTTATTTCATTTCACAGGAAATATCCTTGACTCACTCTTTGAACTCTTTTAGGTCATCCACTGAGTGACATGCTTATTCAGTAACGGATGATTGGCACAAAAACTGAACAAATAATATTAACCAAAGAGTAAAATCCACCAACAATTGAAAAGTTATTATCTGAAAGATTAATTAAAGGTGTTTCACCTGCATCAACTCATCATGCCTTTTCGATGGCATGGTGGATCCATGGCGTAGAAGTGCCATAGCTGCAGTACTTAACTGCAAAGGCTAAACACCACTGTCTTCAGTTTCATCAGCAGATTTTGATGGAAAATTCACAACTTTGCTTTCTCCTGAATCGACTATTTACTCGCATCATACAAACAATACATGAAGCTTAAATTTTAATCGGGTTCATTTTCTACTCAAAACCCGATCCCCGCTGAATCGAACCTAAACAAAGAAAACCCTAGATCGCTTCCTCTTCCGCTTCCTCCAACTCCAGCGCCCACATCTCCAAGCCTCTCCGCCGCTTCTCCGGTTTCACCGCCTCCACCACCTCCTCAACTAGCTCCTCTATCGCCACCACCTCGGATCTCCAGCACCTCTTCCACCTCTTTAGCATCTCCAGCTCTACCACCTTCTCGGTATCTCTGCCTCTTCTTTCCGCCATCTCCGGCCCACCAACTCATCGCCTCTCCTATCGCCGCTTCACCACCTCCTCAACTCTCTTTGTCTGATAAGGGTAGTTTCGGCAAGGTATAATCATAGTTGCATGGAACCTAATTCATTCCGTTCACTGAATGGGAACAAAGCGTAGTACACCACTTATTTAGAATAGGGTATGATGGGAATATGCTTATACGATATAGTAGAGAATGGTACACTTTAGTTACAGTCTTTAAATGTAGGAATCTAAATGCCTTAATGTACTATTTTCCGCAAGAGTCAAATTCTAAGATTATTAACAAGAAAAGAATTCTCAAGTTGCAATAAAGGTACATTTTTGTTTTGTTTTGAAAATTATAGTTTTGCCCAAAATATTAACTAATTTTAATTCTTCAGGTCATGGGGTACGCCGATTCAATTCACTAGTGTAATCGTGTCCGAACAATTGAATCCAGTCGTGGTTCACAATAGTGTCTCTGTCCCATGTTCTCAACATCCATGGGTATAATTACTATATTTCAACCGATCGCTTATTGATTTTGCACTTTGCCGCTTTTCCGAAGTGACTGTTTTCCCCAAAATATTAACTAATTTTAATTCTTGAGGTCATTGGGCACGCGGACCCAATTAGTGTACCATGTCTCAAACGATTAAATTGTCGGTTCACTATAGTGTCCCCATCCCATGTTCCCATCCATGGGTATAATTAGTCTATTTCAATTGGATCTTATTGGTTTTGAACTTTTGCCGCTTTTGTCACTATAGCCCCAAATAGACCTAGCGGTGCCTCACGCCATTAAGCTATCCGCTTTCTACAACCTTGTGAGTATGTCGTCCTTAATGTGAAAAAATAAAGAAATGTGATGTCTAACATGTTGCATAACAATATTATTTAGAAGGCCAAAATATGTCCAGATAGGATCAAGAAGCTTAAGATTCAAACTAGTTAATATTGATGGAAAACCATGTTGGACATCTTTAAATTGTAAGTATAGAATCTATTTGTGGAATAGATCCAATTGAACACGGTCGGTCAGCCAATAAGTGGAACTAAATGTAGCATTGCTTCACCAAAAGATGACCACGTTAATATTTGCAGAAATAAATACAAATACACATACTTCATGGGCAAAACTTTGCACACGAAATAGGTCAAATATTATTCCAAAATTTTGCATGGGTTATCAAGAAAAATCATAGCTTTCACTTTGGTCTTGTAGAAAGACATCTTCCTAGAAAGCAAAAACAAATACTAAAATGGAGAAAGACAAATAACATGGACATATAACAAACTATGTAAAAAAATATAAGTACTTAGTTGATTACCTGTGCATTATATCCCAACCTGAAGGCAAAAAACGAGGATGAACAGACTCCACAAAGACCTGTCTCCATCTTTGGCAAAATTGGCCAATACCATCCTCTCCATACTTGCTTAGCAAATGCTCCACAACTTGTTTTCCATGTGGTCCATGTCCTAATAGTGACAACTTTCAGACTTTTAGAGGAGAGGACTTGATGAGAAGTAGAAGACTTGTGATTTATTACAGTTCATCTGATGAATTACCAGTTTCATCTGATGGATTACCAAATCCATTTTCAAGTCCTTTTTCCTTATGTAATGTTTCAACACTATCATTTTGATCAATGCCATTGATGAAAGAGGTGTCCTCATTGGCCCTAGACAGAAGATCTCGTCTATTTCATTAGTAGATGTACTCTTTTGCCCATTTTCAATTTCGCTGTTATCTCCATATTCCAATGATTCCTTTGAATTATTTTCAGCACTGTTGCTATCATGCCCGCTTGCTTGCAGAGAAGTTTCAAAAGGTATGAAAGTTACTCTCTTTGTAACGCCTTAAATTCAAGCCTTTTTCTTCTCAAGTCAGCCTTATTTCGTGAGGACTCATACCAACAAGTAATGCCCTTTCCAGGTCTTCTGCAGATATCTCCCTTCCCCAAAATATGTCTTTACAGTCTGCAAGAGAAAAAGTGAAAAGCATGTCACACAGGATGTAAACATAGTAGTCAGATTTACATCAGTTTTGTTAAAGAAAACAAATATTTTGCTAAAAGAACTGGCATCTTTTTCATAGGTATGACAATATAAGTCTAACAAAGTAGGCAAAAGATTTTCTAGAACAAAGGATCAAAGAAAATATTAAGACTGTTAGTTGCTCTTACTGATGAATACAGCCTGGAAAACCTCGTGCCTGATAGCCAACCCACTTCCATTGCTAGAAAGGTAACATGATTTTCCTCAAGCTGCTTTGCCAGAAATCTACAGCTATTTGTATTTATTGCATTACCCTAGTTTGTTCTGGAACTATGCTTGGTGGTAATACAAGTAGACCAGGAAGTATTTGTATTCATTTGAGATTGAGTAGACCTTTTAACAAGAGAGTCTGTGGTAAGTTCTTAACATACAAAGGGAAAATTGGCGAAGGGCAATTTTCATGATGCAACCTTGCTCTTTCAGCATATCCTACAGCAATGTGTTGGAAAAGTAAACTTCTCACACGGCATTATTACGAGTTGTGAGTGTAAAAAGCAGCTCTATTTGAAATCTAGCCTGGAGCATGGCATCGGTAGATAACCATATATTCAAGGTTTTGCCTTGTCTTAAACTTCCATTTCTTTTCTTCCACTCTTAAAAAAACTTCATTTCTTAATTTTCACTTTATTTCATTTCACAGGGAAATATCCTTGACTCACTCTTTGAACTCTTTTAGGTCATCCACTGAGTGACATGCTTATTCAGTAACGGATGATTGGCACAAAAAACTGAACAAATAATATTAACCAAAGAGTAAAATCCACCAACAATTGAAAAGTTATTATCTGAAAGATTAATTAAAGGTGTTTCACCTGCATCAACTCATCATGCCTTTTCGATGGCATGGTGGATCCATGGCAGAAGTGCCATAGCTGCAGTACTTAACTGCAAAGGCGAAACACCACTGTCTTCAGTTTCATCAGCAGATTTTGATGGAAAATTCACAACTTTGCTTTCTCCTGAATCAACTATTTTTGCACAAAAGGGGATACCAAATTCTTTTGATATTTGCCTCTTATACTTCTCAGCAGCAGAGTGGGCTATTTCATGACAGTCCACACAAAGCAGAACTATATCATGGGAGCGATGACTTTTCAAGTGCTCAGGAAATGCACTCTATAGCATGATGGAATTATTCGCACCGCAAATAATGATTCTTTTCTCCACATCCAACACATATATTCTTCTTACTCTGAATATAGAAATCATTATCTTCATCCTCTGGGCGACCTTTTGGTTCAAAAGAAGCATTATTGCTGGAGGGTCATCTTCCACAAGCTTAGCTAAACCACGCCGTACATACCTGTATAAAGAAAAAGACAAATGTCAGATGAATTAGCGGATCAATTTCGTATAAACAAGTTGAGGGTTACAGTCAACTAACCACTCCAGCTTTCTACGATCACAGTAACAAAGCAGTCGTCCATCATTGGCATAAATCCTACAGTTGTGATAAACTGGAGACTTGCACGAGAATTTCTGAACAAAAAGCTCACGAGAAGCTTTCTTGCCGATCTGTGTGCTAAACTTTCCCCCATTTTGCTTAGAGAATAATGTACTAGTCTTTTTTAAATTAAACTCAGATAGGAGTGCATAATTATAAATCGATATCGGGCAACACCCATTAAGATCTAAGTGCCTCTGCAGATATCTTTTAAGTACATCATCAATATTAACATCAACTTCCTGAAGAAGAAAACAAATTTCGTCCATATGAGTACTAACAATATGTGATGGTGTTGGCAGGACAGAAGCAATATCTGAAGACTCAGTACTCAAATCAGCTTGTTGTATGACTTGAAATACTTCTGTCGTGTTTGTAGGAAATTTTGTAGCAAGGGCAACTATTGCTTGGTCTGGTAAGACATACCGTACACTTTCATCGTGAATTCGAGCCTGAAACATAAGTCAGGATCAAAATGAATTCGACAGACATTGGTTGGTCTTGTACAGCATATAAATAGTTAAATATAAAAGGAACAGTATGCATAAAGAATAGTTTATTAAAATATGCAGGGAACAAGTCGGCATTATAAAGAATTTCTCAAGAGTTGATTTGAAATAGATGAGTTGTTTGAAAAAAAAAAGATATATCATATAGCTCATGAACATAGGTAACTACATAGCATTGTAAGTAACAGCATGATATGGTCAGTAGAGGCATAGCCTCCAAGAAAATAGAAACAAGCAAGGACCACACAATGTTGCATGATGCAAAAAAGTAAATAAATTTAGTGAAACAAACAACACACGTCAACAAAACAAAATGCTGAATGTTGGACTCCTACAGTCAGCGGCACAAAAACAATTGTAGATGTACAAAGGTCGGTTCAGCGTAAACAACCATTGTTTCAAAGCTAAGGATGAGAGGTACAAGTTTGAGTTGATCATTTTTCAAATTATATCATTCAGAGCGTCAAAATCTCAAGGGAATTACAATAAAAATGCAGGACAGATTTTACTTTATAGCAAAGTACTTTTTGAGATTTGGCTATTTTCAAATAGAAGTCATAATTTACGCTATGTTTGGGAGTTTACTAATGGAGGGTAAGGGAAAAGAAAGGGAAAAAATAGGGAGGGAAGTGAAAGCGAGGAAAATATAATATCATGTTTGGGAGTTTAGTAAAGGAAATGGAGGAAATCATCTATTAACCATTGGACTCATCATGATACTTCAAAACTCTTCACCTCCATTAAACCCCAATTTGAGGGGAATAAAGTCATATGGAATGAAGGTAAACTGAGGGTTCAATTTTCACCTCCCTTACCCTCCATTCCCTTTAAAAACTCCCAAACGGGATGAACCTTTTTCCTTCCCTTCCCCACTCCTCCATTCACCCCTAGCCAAATAGTGTTAGTTTAAGCATCAATCAGTTGACACTATATTTGTGTTTTCAAGTATGAAATATGAATCTCATTGACGATTTCTCGTGGACAATAGCACAATTTTACTCTTTATTGGCCAAATCAATTTTGCATTCCCACATAAATTATTTACTCGAACTCCCAAAGTTACAATTTCTCTTGAACTATAAGCCTCAATCTTAGCCAGTTTCAGACAAATCAATACTTGTTTTCCCACATAGAAATATTTATGCAAGCTCAAAATTCACGACTTCTCTGGACTATAACCCACAATTTATTTTAGGTTAAATAATTTCTTACATTCCCGCATAAAAATATTTATACGGGCTTCCAAATTCACGATTTCTCGTGGACTATAACCCACAATTTTGGCCATTTTAGCCTAGATTATTTCTTGCATTCATGCATAAAATATTTATGCGAGCTCCCATATTCACGATTTCTCGTGGACTATAACCCACAATTTATTTTAGGTTAAATAATTTCTTACATTCCCGCATAAAAATATTTATACGGCTTCCAAATTCACGATTTCTCATGATTATAACGCACAATTTTACTCTTTATTGGCCAAATCAATTTTGCATTCCCACATAAATTATTTACTGAACTCCCAAAGTTACAATTTCTCTTGAACTATAAGCCTCAATCTTAGCCAGTTCGGACAAATCAATACTTGTTTTCCCACATAGAAATATTTATGCAAGCTCAAAATTCACGACTTCTCTGGACTATAACCCACAATTTTGGTCATTTTGGCGAAATCATTTCTTGTGTTTCGCAAAGAAATGTTATGCAAGCTCCCAAATTCACGATTTCTCATGATTATAACGCACAATTTTGACCGTTTTCGACCAAATCAATTCGTGTGTTCCAGCAGAAAATATTTATATGAACTCCCAAATTCGACCAAATTAATGTGTAGCAAAAATGAGAATGATGCGATGGTCTTGTGGGTATACACTAAAAGATAGGATAAGAAATGAGTACATTCGTAGTAAATTAGCGGTTGCTCATATTGAAGATAAAATGAGAGAGAATCAACTGAGATGGTTTGATCACGTACAACAGACCTATTAGTGTATCGGTTAGGAAAGCTAATAGTACTATAGTTAATGGGGCTAGGAGATCTAGAGGTAGACCTAAAAAAACTTGGTTAGAAGCAATTAAGAAGGATATAATTATGTTTAACTTAACGGAGATGTCTCATAATAGAATGGAATGGAAGAAAAAGATTCATGTAACCAACACCAAACATTTGGGATAAAGACTTTGGTGGGGTGTGTGAAATCCCAAATTCATGATTTCTCATGGACTATAACTCACAATTTTCAATGTGTTCAATCAAATAACTTCTTGCTTCCTACATGAAATATTTATGTGAGCTCCCAAATTCACGATTTCTCGTGGACTATAAACCAAAAATTTGGCTATTTTCGACCAAATCACCTCTTGCAATCCCAAATAAAATAATTATTCAAGTTCCCAAATTCACGATTTCTCTTGAACTGTAACCCTCAATCTTAGCAGCTTCTAGCAAAATCAATTATTGGTTTCATGCATAGAAATATTTAAGTGAGCTCACAAATTCACGATTTCTCGTAGACTATAACCCATAATTATGACCATTTTAGGCTAAATAATTTCTTACATTCTCGCATAGAAATATTTATGTGAGCTCCCAAATTCACGACTTCTCGTGGACTATAACCCACAATGATAGTTGTTTTAGACTAAATAACTTCCCACATTATAGTATAGAAATACTTATTTGAACCCTCAAATTCACGATTTTGTGGACTGTGACTCACAATGTTGGATGTTTTGGACATATCACTTTTGCATTCCTACATAAAATATTTATGCGGACTCCAAAATTCACGATTTCTGTAGACTATAACCCATAATTTTGACCATTTTAGGCTAAATAATTTCTTACATTCTCGATAGAAATATTTATGTGAGCTCCCAAATTCACGACTTCTCGTGGACTATAACCCACAATGATAGTTGTTTTAGACTAAATAACTTCCCACATTATAGTATAGAAATACTTATTTGAACCCTCAAATTCACGATTTTGTGGATGTGACTCACAATTTTGGATGTTTTGGACATATCACTTTTGCATTCCTACATAAAATATTTATGACTCCAAAATTCACGATTTCTGAGACCATAAAACACAATTTTGGACATTTTAGGAGAAATAACTTCATGCATTCTCGCATAGAAATATGGATAAATTACACTTAAATACCCTATTGTTTGCTTGATATTGCTCCAAAATACCATAAGTTCAAAACCCTACACTTAAATACCCAAAGGTTTCTAAAACTTGCCCGAAATTGAAGTGCAACCCACAATTTTGCCCATTTTAGGCTAAATAATTTCAGACATTCCCGCATAGAAATATTTATGCGAGCTCCCAAATTCACAACTTCTCGTAGACTATAACCTACAATGGTAGTTGTTTTCAACTAAATAACTTCTTGCATTCCCACATAGAAATATTTATTTGAACCCTCAAATTCACAATTTCGATGGACTATAACTCGCAATTTTAGATTTTTGGACAAATCACTTTTGTGTTCCTCCATAAAATATTTATGACTCCAAAATTCACGATTTCTCATGGACTATAACCCACAATATTCACGCTTTAGGCTAAATAATTTCTTACATTCTCGATAGAAATATGGATAAATTACACTTAAATCTTGTGTTGTTTGCGGATATTGCTCCAAAATACCATAAGTTTAAAACCCTACACTTACACACCCTAAAGTTTATAAAACGTGCCCAAAATTGAAGTGCAAGCTTTAATACTTTAGGGTATTTTAGTGTAGGGTTTTCAACTTAGTGTATTTTGGAGCAATATCGGGCAAAACAATAAGGCATGTAAGTGCAATTTACCCTAGAAATATTTAAGCTAGCTTTCAAATTCGCGATTACTCGAGGATAATAACCCATAATCTTGGTCATTTTCAGCTAAATCATTTCTTTTGTTCCCGCATAAATTATTTGCGAAGTCCCAAGTCACAATTTCATGGACTATATAACCCACAATTTAGACCGTTTTCAGCCAAATTAATTTTTGCATTCCTGCATAACTTATTTATGCGGCCTCAAAATTCACAATTTCTTGTGAAGTATAATCCATAATCTTGGTCTTTTTCGGCCAAATCATTTCTTGTGCTTTTGATAAATTATTTTTCCAAACTCACAAGTTCACAATTTCTCGCGGACTATAACCCACAATATTCACCGCTTTAGGCTAAATATATTATTGCATTCCTACTTAGAAATGACTTACCAACTTCACGATTTCTCATGGACTATAACCCACAATTTTGACCGTTTTTGACCAAATGACTTCTTGTGCTGTTGATAGAAATATTTATTTAAACCCACCAAATTCACGATTTCCCGTGGACTATAACCTTGGTTGTTTTCGATCAAACCAATTCTTGCATTCCCGCCTAAAAATATTTTTGCGAGTTCCAAAATTAGCGATTTATCATGGTAACTCGCAACCTTGGCTGTTTTCATACAAATCAGCTCTTGCATTCCCAAGATAAAATATTTATGCAAGTTCACAAACTCACAATTTCCGTAATTTATAACACTATTTAGGTTGTTTCGAAAAATGAATTCTTACTTTCCCACATAAAATTGTTTATGAGATCCCTATATTAAAATTTTCATAGACTATAATCCACAATTTTTCCGCTTTTAAGCCAAATCATTTCTTACATTCATGCATAAGATATTTATATGAGCGCCAAAATTCACGATTTCTTGTGGACTTTAACACAATTTTGGCAATTTTCAACCAAATCAATTCTTTCCTTACCGTGTAAAATATTTATGCGAGCTCCCATATTCATGACTTCTTGTGGACTAGTAATTAACAATTTTAGTCATTTTTAGCCAAATTATATCTCGTGTTTCCACATACAAATGTTTATACATGCTCCAAACTTCATGATTTCTTGTGAATTATAACCTACAAGTTTGCCCGTTTTTGACCAAACCACTTATTGTGTTCCTGCTTAAAATATTTATGAGAGCTCCCAAATCACACTTTCTCGTGGACTATAACTCATGATTTTGGATGTTTTTTGTCAAATCACAACTTGTTTTTCTAAATAAAATATTTATGCGAGCTCACAAATTCACAATTTCTCGGACTATAACCCACAATTTTGGTCATTTTCAACCAAATCACATCTTACATTCCCAAGATAAAATATTTACGCTGAGCTCCCAAATTCACGATCATTCATGAACTATAACCCTCAATCTTAGCGACTTCTAGCAAAATCAATTATTGGTTTCATGCATAGAAATATTTATGCGAGCTCACAAATTCACGATTTCTCGTGGACAATAACGCACAATTTTACTCTTTATTGGCCAAATCAATTTTGCATTCCCACATAGAAATATTTATGCGAGCTCCCAAATTCACGATTTCTCGTGGACTATAACCCACAATTTTGGCCCTTTTAGACCAAATGATTTCTTGCATTCTCGCTTAGAAATATTTATTTATGCGAGCTCCCAAATTCACGATTTCTCATGGACTATAACTCATGATTTTGGATGTTTTGGTCAAATCACAACTTGTTTTTCTAAATAAAATATTTATATGAACTCCCAAATTCGACCAAATTAATGTGTAGCAAAATGAGAATGATCATGGTCTTGTGGGTATACACTAAAAGATAGGATAAGAAATGAGTACATTAAGTAGTAAATTAGCGGTTGCTCATATTGAAGATAAAATGAGAGAGAATCAACGAGATGGTTTGATCGCGTTACAGCAGACCTATTAGTGTATCGATTAGGAAAGCTAATAGTACTATAGTTAATGGGGCTAGGAGATCTAGAGGTAGACCTAAAAACTTGGTTGGAAGCAATTAAGAAGGATATAATTATGTTTAACTTACGGAGATGTCCCATAATAGAATGGAATGGAAGAAAAAGATTCATGTAACCAACACCAAACATTTGGGATAAAGACTTTGGTGGGGTGTGAAATCCCAAATTCATGATTTCTCATGGACTATAACTCACAATTTTCAATGTGTTCAATCAAATAACTTCTTGCTTCCTACATGAAATATTTATGTGAGCTCCCAAATTCACGATTTCTGTGGACTATAACCCACAATTTTGGCTTTTTAGACCAAATAATTTCTTGTACTCCCAAGATAGAAATATTTATTTATGCGAGCTCCCAAATTCACGATCATTCATGAACTATAACCCTCAATCTTAGCAACTTTCGCCAAATCAATAATTAGCTCTGCATAAAAATATTTATGAGCTCACAAATTCACGATTTCTGTGGACTATAACCCACAATTTTGCCCATTTTAGGCTAAATAATTTATTGCATTCTGCATAGAAATATTTATGTGAGCTCCCAAATTCACGATTTCTCGTGGACTATAACCCACAATTTTGGCTTTTTAGACCAAATAATTTCTTGTACTCAAGATAGAAATATTTATTTGAACCCTCAAATTCACGATTTCGTGGACTATAACCCACAATTTTGGTTGTTTTGGGCCAAACTATATAACCCACAATTTTGGCTTTTTAGACCAAATAATTTCTTATCCCCATAAATTCTTTATGCAAACTCCCAAGTTCACAATTTCATGGACTATATAACCCACAATTTTGCCCATTTTAGGCTAAATAATTTATTGCATTCCTACTTAGAAATGACTTACCAACTTCGATTTCTCATGGACTATAACCCACAATATTCACGCTTTAGGCTAAATAATTTATTGCATTCTGCATAGAAATATTTACGAGCTCCCAAATTCACGATCATTCATGAACTATAACCCTCAATCTTAGCAACTTTCACCAAATCAATTCTAGCTTTCGATAGAAATATTTACGAGCTCCCAAATTCACGATTTCGTGGACTATAACCCACAATTTTGACCGCTTTTGACCAAACCACTTATTGTGTTCCCGCTTAAAATATTTATGAGAGCTCCCAAATCACACTTTCTCGTGGACTATAACCCACAATTTTGGCTTTTTAGACCAAATAATTTCTTGTACTCCCAAGATAGAAATATTTATTTGAACCCTCAAATTCACGATTTCGTGGACTATAACTCATGATTTTGGATGTTTTGGTCAAATCACAACTTGTTTTTCTAAATAAAATATTTATCACGAGCTCTCAAATTCACGATTTCTCATGGACTATAACCCACAATTTAGACCGTTACCAAATTAATTTTTGCATTCTCGCATAGAAATATGGATAAATTACACTTAAATACCTTGTTGTTTGCGGATATTGCTCCAAAATACCATAAGTTTAAAACCCTACACTTACACACCCTAAGTTTATAAACGTGCCCAAAATTGAAGTGCAAGCTTTAATACTTTAGGGTATTTTAGTGTAGGGTTTTCAACTTAGTGTATTTTGAGCAATATCGAGCAAATAAAATAACATGTAAGCAATTTACCCTAGAAATATTTAAGCTAGCTTTCAAATTCGCGATTACTCGAGGATAATAACCCATAATCTTGGTCATTTTCAGCCAAATAATTTCTTATGTTCCCCATAAATTCTTTATGCAAACTCCCAAGTTCACAATTTCATGGACTATATAACCCACAATTTAGACCGTTTTATTAAATTAATTTTTGCATTCTGCATAACTTATTTATCTGCCTCAAAATTCACAATTTCTTGTGAAGTATAATCCATAATCTTGGTCTTTTTCGCCAAATCATTTCTTGTGCTTTTGATAAATTATTTTTCCAAACTCACAAGTTCACAATTTCTCATGACTATAACCCACAATATTCACCGCTTTAGGCTAAATATATTATTGCATTCCTACTTAGAAATGACTTACCAACTTCCGATTTCTCATGGACTATAACCCACAATTTTGACCGTTTTGACCAAATGACTTCTTGTCTTTGTTGATAGAAATATTTATTTAAACCCACCAAATTCACGATTTCCGTGGACTATAACCTTGGTTGTTTTCGATCAAACCAATTCTTGCATTCCCGCCTAAAAATATTTTTGCGAGTTCCAAAATTAGCGATTTATCATGGTAACTCGCAACCTTGGCTGTTTTCATACAAATCAGCTCTTGCATTCCCGCATAAATATTTATGCGAGTTCACAAACTCACAATTTCCCGTAATTTATAACACTATTTAGGTTGTTTCTGGAAAAATGAATTCTTACTTTCCCACATAAAATTGTTTATCGAGATCCCTATATTAAAAATTTTCATAGACTATAATCCACAATTTTTTGTTTTAAGCCAAATCATTTCTTACATTCATGCATAAGATATTTATATGAGCGTCAAAATTCACGATTTCTTGTGGACTTTAGCACAATTTTGGCAATTTTCAACCAAATCAATTCTTTCCTTACCGTGTAAAATATTTATGCGAACTCCCATATTCATGACTTCTTGTGGACTAGTAATTAACAATTTTAGTCATTTTTAGCCAAATTATATCTCGTGTTTCCACATACAAATGTTTATACATGCTCCAAACTTCATGATTTCTTGTGAATTATAACCTACAAGTTTGCGGTTTTGACCAAACCACTTATTGTGTTCTGCTTAAAATATTTATGAGAGCTCCCAAATCACACTTTCGTGGACTATAACTCATGATTTTGGATGTTTTTGTCAAATCACAACTTGTTTTTCTAAATAAAATATTTATGCGAGCTCTCAAATTCACAATTTCGTGATGCGTAACTCAAAATTTTGGTCATTTTCAACCAAATCACATCTTACATTCCCGCATAAATATTTACGCGAGCTCCCAAATTCACGATCATTCATGAACTATAACCCTCAATCTTAGCAACTTTCGACCAAATCAATAATTAGCTCTGCATAAAAATATTTATGCGAGCTCACAAATTCACGATTTCTTGTAGACTATAACCCGAATTTTGGTGTTTTGAGCCAAACAATTTAATATTTTCCCACAAAATATTGATTTATCGAGCTCCCAAATTCATGATTTATTGTGGACTATAACTCACAATTTTGGTCATTTTTGACCAAATGACTTCTTGTCTTGGCATATAGAAATAATTAATTGAACCGCTAAATTCAATATTTCTTGTAGATATAACTCACAATTTTGTATGTTTTTCAATCATAATTTCTTGGGCTCCTAAAATATTTATGCAAGCTCCAACATTCACGATTTCTCATGGATTTGTATCCACAAAATTTCACGATTTCTTGTGGACTATGACACAATTTCGATTGTTTTTCACCAAATCATTTCTTACGTTCCAATATAGAAATGTTTGTGCGAAAATAGACGAGTTCTTGTGGACAATAGCCCAAAATTTTGGTTGATTTAGGCCAAATAATTTATTGCATTCCTGCATAGAAATATTTACGCGAGCTCATATTCACGTTTTCTCAATAAACAATAATCTTGGTCATTTTCAGCCAAATAATTTCTTATGTTCCCCATAAATTCTTTATGCAAACTCCCAAGTTCACAATTTCTCATTGACTATAACCCACAATTTTGGCTTTTTTAGACCAAATAATTTCTTGTACTCCCGCATAGAAATATTTATGAAAGCTCCCAAATTTATGATTTCTCCCATACTACAACCCACAATTCGATCATTTAGGCAAATCACTTTTTGCATTCCCAAATTACTTAAGTGAGCTCTCAAATTCACGATTTCTTGTTAGTTGTAACTATCAATTTTAGCCGCTTTCGACCAAATCAATTCTAGCTTTCTCGCATAGAAATATTTCTGAGATCACAAATCCACAATTTTTGCGACTATAACCCACAATTTTGGTTGTTTTGGGCCAAACTATATAACCCACAATTTTGACCGCTTTTGACCAAACCACTTATTGTGTTCCCGCTTAAAATATTTATGAGAGCTCCCAAATCACACTTTCTCGTGGACTATAACTCATGATTTTGGATGTTTTGGTCAAATCACAACTTGTTTTTCTAAATAAAATATTTATGAAGCTCTCAAATTCACAATTTCTCGTAGTCTGTAACTCAAAATTTTGGTCATTTTCAACCAAATCACTTCTTACAATCCCAAGATAAATATTTACGCGAGCTCCCAAATTCACGATCATTCATGAACTATAACCCTCAATCTTAGCAACTTTCGACCAAATCAATAATTGCGCTCCTGCATAAAAATATTTATGCGAGCTCACAAATTCACGATTTCTTGTAGACTATAACCCAGAATTTTGACTGTTTTGAGCCAAACAATTTAATATTTTCCCACAAAATATTGATTTATGCGAGCTCCTAAATTCATGATTTATTGTGGACTATAACTCACAATTTTGGTCATTTTCACCAAATAATTTCTTGTACTCCCAAGATAGAAATATTTACGCGAGCTCATATTCACGCTTCTCAATAAACCATAATCTTGGTCATTTTCACCAAATAATTTCTTATCCCCATAAATTCTTTATGCAAACTCCCAAGTTCACAATTTCTCATTGACTATAACCCACAATTTTGGCTTTTTAGACCAAATAATTTCTTGTACTCCCAAGATAGAAATATTTATGAAAGCTCCCAAATTTATGATTTCTCCCATACTACAACCCACAATTCGATCATTTAGGCAAATCACTTTTGCATTCCCAAATTACTTAAGTGAGCTCTCAAATTCACGATTTCTTGTTAGTTGTAACTATCAATTTTAGCCGCTTCGACCAAATCAATTCTAGCTTTCAAGATAGAAATATTTCGAGATCACAAATCCACAATTTTTGCGACTATAACCCACAATTTTGGTTGTTTTGGGCCAAACTATATAACCCACAATTTTGGCCCTTTTAGACCAAATGATTTCTTGCATTCTCGCTTAGAAATATTTATTTATGAAGCTTTCAAGTTCACGATTTCTCATGGAGTATAACCCAACAATTTTGGTCATTTTCGACCAATGACTTCTTATGCTCCTCAGATAGCAATATTTATACTAACACCCAAACACGATTGCTTATGGAGTATAACCCACAATTTTGGTCATTTTCAACCAAATCACTTCTTGTGTTCGGCATAATAAAATATTTATGCGAGCTCCCAAATTCACGATTTCTCGTTGACTATAACCCACAATTTTGGTCATTTTCAACCAAATCACTTCTTGTGTTCGGCATAATAAAATATTTATGAGCTCACAAATTCACAACTTCGTAACATATACACTTGCTTTTGGCCAAATCAATTCTTAGGTTCTAGCATAAAAATGTTTATGTGAGCTCCTTAATTTATGATTTCCCATTGACTATAACCCACAGTTTTAGCCATTTTCGGCCAAGTCATTTCTTGCATTCATGCAAAAAATATTCATACAAGCTTCCAAATTCACAATTTCTCGTGGATTACAACACAATTTCGACCGTTTTCGACCAAATCAGTTCTTTCCTTTCCGCATAAAATATTTAAGCGAGCTCTCATATTCATGACTTCCCGCGGACTATAACCCACAATTTTGGCCATTTTTGGCAAAATCATTTCTTCTGCTTTCGTGTATAAATGTTTATGTGGGTCCCAATCACGAATTCTCATTGATTATAACCCACAATTTTGACTATTTTCAACCAAATCACTTCTTGTGTTCCAGCATAATAAAATATTTATGTGAGCTCCCAAATTCACAATTTTTCATAGAACATAACTACAGCTTTGAATGTTTTCACCAAATAACATCTTGCATTTCTACATAAAATATTTATCACGAGCTCCCATATTCAATGAATTCTCATGGACTACAACCCAAAATTTTGGCCATTTTCGAACATATCACTTTCTTGTTTTCTTTGCATAAAATTTTTATGAAACCTCTCAAATTCATGATTTCGGTGAACTATAACCTATAATTTTAGTCGCTGATCAAGCACTTCTCGCATTCCCACATAAAATGTTTATGCGAGCTTCTAAATTCACGATTTCTCGTGGACTATAACTCACAATTTTGTATGTTTTTCAATCATAATTTCTTGGGCTCCTAAAATATTTATGCAAGCTCCAACATTCACGATTTCTCATGGAGTATAACCCACATTTTTGTCGTTTCCAACCGAATCAATTCTTGTATAAATACTTGTGCATTGCAAAATTAACGATTTCTTGAGAACCCACAATCTTCTTGTTTTTCCCAAATCAACTCTTGCATTGCCACATAAAACTTTATGCAAGCTCACAAATTCACAACTTCTCGTAACATATACACTTGCTTTTGGCCAAATCAATTCTTAGGTTCTAGCATAAAAATGTTTATGTGAGCTCCTTAATTTATGATTTCCATTGACTATAACCCACAATTTTGACCCTTTTAGACCAAATGATTTCTTGCATTCTCGCTTAGAAATATTTATTTATGCGAGCTCCCAAATTCACAATTTCTCGTGGATTATAACACAATTTCGACCGTTTTCGACCAAATCAGTTCTTTCCTTTCCGCATAAAATATTTAAGCGAGCTCTCATATTCATGACTTCTTGTGGACTAGTAATTAACAATTTTAGTCATTTTAGCCAAATTATATCTCGTGTTTCCACATACAAATGTTTATACATGCTCCAAACTTCATGATTTCTTGTGAATTATAACCTACAAGTTTGCCCGTTTTTGACCAAACCACTTATTGTGTTCCTGCTTAAAATATTTATGAGAGCTCCCAAATCACACTTTCTCGTGGACTATAACTCATGATTTTGGATGTTTTTGTCAAATCACAACTTGTTTTTCTAAATAAAATATTTATGCGAGCTCTCAAATTCACAATTTCTCGTAGTCTGTAACTCAAAATTTTGGTCATTTTCAACCAAATCACTTCTTACAATCCCGCATAAATATTTACGCGAGCTCCCAAATTCACGATCATTCATGAACTATAACCCTCAATCTTAGCAACTTTCGACCAAATCAATAATTGCGCTCCTGCATAAAAATATTTATGCGAGCTCACAAATTCACGATTTCTTGTAGACTATAACCCAGAATTTTGACTGTTTTGAGCCAAACAATTTAATATTTTCCCACAAAAATATTGATTTATGCGAGCTCCCAAATTCATGATTTATTGTGGACTATAACTCACAATTTTGGTCATTTTTGACCAAATGACTTCTTGTGCGCGCATATAGAAATAATTAATTGAACCGCTAAATTCAATATTTCTTGTAGATATAACTCACAATTTTGTATGTTTTTCAATCATAATTTCTTGGGCTCCTAAAATATTTATGCAAGCTCCAACATTCACGATTTCTCATGGACTGTATCCACAAAATTTCACGATTTCTTGTGGACTATGACACAATTTCGATTGTTTTTCACCAAATCATTTCTTACGTTCCAATATAGAAATGTTTGTGCGAAAATTGACGAGTTCTTGTGGACAATAGCCCAAAATTTTGGTTGATTTAGGCCAAATAATTTATTGCATTCCTCAAGATAGAAATATTTACGAGCTCATATTCACGCTTCTCAATAAACAATAATCTTGGTCATTTTCACCAAATAATTTCTTATCCCCATAAATTCTTTATGCAAACTCCCAAGTTCACAATTTCTCATTGACTATAACCCACAATTTTGGCTTTTTAGACCAAATAATTTCTTGTACTCCAAGATAGAAATATTTATGAAAGCTCCCAAATTTATGATTTCTCCCATACTACAACCCACAATTCGATCATTTAGGCAAATCACTTTTGCATTCCCAAATTACTTAAGTGAGCTCTCAAATTCACGATTTCTTGTTAGTTGTAACTATCAATTTTAGCCGCTTTCGACCAAATCAATTCTAGCTTTCTCGCATAGAAATATTTCTGAGATCACAAATCCACAATTTTTTGCAGACTATAACCCACAATTTTGGTTGTTTTGGGCCAAACTATATAACCCACAATTTTGGCCCTTTTAGACCAAATGATTTCTTGCATTCTCGCTTAGAAATATTTATTTATGCGAGCTTTCAAGTTCACGATTTCTCATGGAGTATAACCCAACAATTTTGGTCATTTTCGACCAATGACTTCTTGCGTTCCTGTATAGCAATATTTATACGAACACCCAAACACGATTGCTTATGGAGTATAACCCACATTTTTTTTTGTTTCCAACCGAATCAATTCTTGTATAAATACTTGTGCATTGCAAAATTAACGATTTCTTGAGAACCCACAATCTTCTTGTTTTTCCCAAATCAACTCTTGCATTGCCACATAAAAACTTTATGCAAGCTCACAAATTCACAACTTCTCGTAACATATACACTTGCTTTTGGCCAAATCAATTCTTAGGTTCTAGCATAAAAATGTTTATGTGAGCTCCTTAATTTATGATTTCCCATTGACTATAACCCACAATTTTAGCCATTTTCGGCCAAGTCATTTCTTGCATTCATGCAAAAAATATTCATACAAGCTTCCAAATTCACAATTTCTCGTGGATTATAACACAATTTCGACCGTTTTCGGCCAAATCAGTTCTTTCCTTTCCACATAAAATATTTAAGCGAGCTCTCATATTCATGACTTCCCGTGGACTATATAACCCACAATTTTGGCCATTTTTGGCAAAATCATTTCTTCTGCTTTCGTGTATAAATGTTTGTGGGTCCCAATCACGAATTCTCATTGATTATAACCCACAATTTTGACTATTTTCAACCAAATCACTTCTTGTGTTCCAGCATAATAAAATATTTATGTGAGCTCCCAAATTCACAATTTTTCATAGAACATAACTACAGTTTTGAATGTTTTCAGTCAAATAACATCTTGCATTTCTACATAAAATATTTATGCGAGCTCCCATATTCACGAATTCTCATGGACTACAACCCAAAATTTTGGCCATTTTCGAACATATCACTTTCTTGTTTTGCTGCATAAAATTTTTATGAAACCTCTCAAATTCATGATTTCAGGTGAACTATAACCTATAATTTTAGTCGTTTTCGACCGAAGCACTTCTCGCATTCCCACATAAAATGTTTATGCGAGCTTCTAAATTCACGATTTCTCGTTGACTATAACCCACAATTTTGGCTATTTTTGACAAAATCACTCGTCCACATTTAAGCAAGTTCCCAAATTCACGATTTCTCGTGGACTATATAACCCACAATTTTTGTCGTTTTCAGTCAAATCACTTCTTGAATTATTGTACAGAAATATTAATGCCAACCCCCAAATTCACGATTTCTTAAGAACTATAATCCATAATTTTAATCACTTTATTGCAAATAATTTATGCATGAATTATTTATGAGAGCTCAATAATTCACGATTTCTAGCAAACTATAACTCATATTTTTCTTTGTTTTAGGCCAAATAATTTCTTGCATTCCGCATTGAAATATTGATTCGAGCTCCCAAATTCATGATATCTCGTGGACTATAACCCATAAGTTCCGCAATTTTGGCCAAGTCACTTCTTACGTTCCTACATAAATTAGTTATGCAAGCTCCCAAATTCCACGATTTTTGTGGCCATAACCCACAATTTTGGCTTTTTAGACCAAATAATTTCTTGTTTTACCATAGAAATATTTATGTGAGCTCCCAAATTCACAATTTTTCATAGAACATAACTACAGCTTTGAATGTTTTCACCAAATCACTTTTACATTCCCGCATAAATTAATTATGCCAGCTCCCAAATTTACAATTTCTCGTAAACTATAACCCTCAATCTTAGTGCTTCTAACCAAATCAATTCTTCCTTTCCTGGATCGAAATATTTATTGGAGCTCAAAAATTCATGAACTCGTGAACTATGACCCTCAACTTTAACCGTTCGAGGCCAAATAATTTCTTGTTTTACCATAGAAATATTTATGTAAATTTTCAAATTCGCGATTTCTCGTAGACTATTACCCACAATTTTAGTTATTTTCGACCAAATCATTTCTTGCGCTTCCGTATAGAAATATTTATTCGAGCGCCCAATTCCCAATTTCTCGTGGACTATAACCCACAATTTTGATCATTTCAAGCCAACTGATTTCTTGCATTCCTGCTTAGAAATATTTATGCAAGAAATATTTATGCAAGCTTTCAAATTCACGATTTCTCGTGGATTATAGCCCACAAATTTGGTTAGTTTCAACCAAATGACTTCTTGTGTTCATGTATAACAATATTTATTAGAACCCCTAAATTCACGATTTCTCATGGACTATAACCCACAATTTTGACAGTTTTGGACTAAACCAACTCTTGTGTTCTCGGATAAAATATCTACCCGTGTTGCAAAATTATCAATTTCTCGAGAACCCACAATCTTGTCCGTTTTCACCAAATCAACTCTTGCATTGCAAGATAAAACTAACATAAAACTTTAGTTTTTATGCGAGCTCTCAAATTCACGATTTCTCGTGGACTATAACCCACAATTTTGGCTTTTTAGACCAAATAATTTCTTGTTTTACCATAGAAATATTTATGTGAGCTCCCAAATTCACGATTTCTCGTGGACTATAACCCACAATTTTGGTCATTTTTGACCAAATGACTTCTTTGTGCAAGATATAGAAATAATTAATTGAACCGCTAAATTCAATATTTCTTGTAGATATAACTCACAATTTTGTATGTTTTTCAATCATAATTTCTTGGGCTCCTAAAATATTTATGCAAGCTCCAACATTCACGATTTCTCATGGATCTGTATCCACAAAATTTCACGATTTCTTGTGGACTATGACACAATTTGATTGTTTTTCACCAAATCATTTCTTACGCCCAATATAGAAATGTTTGTTAAAATAACGAAGTTCTTGTGGACAATAGCCCAAAATTTTGGTTGATTTAGGCCAAATAATTTCTTGTTTTACCATAGAAATATTTATGTGAGCTCCCAAATTCACGATTTTTGTGGCCAATAACCCACAATTTTGGCTTTTTAGACCAAATAATTTCTTGTTTTACCATAGAAATATTTATGTAAATTTTCAAATTCGCGATTTCTCGTAGACTATTACCCACAATTTTAGTTATTTTCGACCAAATCATTTCTTGCGCTCAGATAGAAATATTTATGAAAGCTCCCAAATTTATGATTTCTCCCATACTACAACCCACAATTCGATCATTTAGGCAAATCACTTTTACATTCCCATAAATTAATTATGCGGCTCCCAAATTTACAATTTCTCGTAAACTATAACCCTCAATCTTAGTGCTTCTAACCAAATCAATTCTTCCTTTCTGGATCGAAATATTTATGTGAGCTCCCAAATTCACGATTTCTCATGGACTATAACCCACAATTTTGGTTGTTTTGGGCCAAACTATATAACCCACAATTTTGACCCTTTTAGACCAAATGATTTCTTGCATTCTGCTTAGAAATATTTATGCAAGAAATATTTATGCAAGCTTTCAAATTCACGATTTCTCGTGGATTATAGCCCACAAATTTGGTTAGTTTCAACCAAATGACTTCTTGTGTTCATGTATAACAATATTTATTAGAACCCTAAATTCACGATTTCTCATGGAGTATAACCCACATTTTTTTGTTTCCAACCGAATCAATTCTTGTATAAATACTTGTGCATTGCAAAATTAACGATTTCTTGAGAACCCACAATCTTGTCCGTTTTCACCAAATCAACTCTTGCATTGCCACATAAAACTTTATGCAAGCTCACAAATTCACAACTTCTGTAACATATACACTTGCTTTTGGCCAAATCAATTCTTAGGTTCTAGCATAAAAATGTTTATGTGAGCTCCTTAATTTATGATTTCCCATTGACTATAACCCACAATTTTGACCCTTTTAGACCAAATGATTTCTTGCATTCTGCTTAGAAATATTTATGCAAGCTTTCAAATTCACGATTTCTCGTTGATTATAACCCACAATTTTGACTGTTTTCAAGGAAATCAGTTCTTTCCTTTCCACATAAAATATTTAAGCGAGCTCTCATATTCATGACTTCCGTGGACTATAACCCATAAGTTCCGCAATTTTGGCCAAGTCACTTCTTACGCTCCTACATAAATTAGTTATGCAAGCTCCCAAATTCACGATTTCTCGTTGATTATAACCCACAATTTTGACTATTTTCAACCAAATCACTTCTTGTGTTCGGCATAATAAAATATTTATGTGAGCTCCCAAATTCACAATTTCTCATGGAATATAACAGGCAATTTTGGATGACTAAGGTCAAATCACATCTTGCATTTCTACATAAAATATTTATGTGAGCTCCCAAATTCACGATTTCTCATGGACTATAACCCACAATTTTGACTATTTTCAACCAAATCACTTCTTGTGCTCGGCATAAAACATTTATGAGAGCTCCCAAATTCACAATTTCGTGGAATATAACAGCAATTTTGGATGACTAAGGTCAAATCACATCTTGCATTTCTACATAAAATATTTATGCAAGCTTTCAAATTCACGATTTCGTTGACTATAACCCACAATTTTGGCTATTTTGACAAAATCACTCGTCCACATTTAAGCAAGTTCCCAAATTCACGATTTCTTGTGGACTACAACCCAAAATTTTGTCGTTTTCAAACAAATCACTTCTTGAATTATTGTACGAAATATTAATGCCAACCCCAAATTCACGATTTCTTAAGAACTATAATCCATAATTTTAATCACTTTATGCCAAATAATTTATGCATGAATTATTTATGAGAGCTCAATAATTCACGATTTCTAGCAAACTATTACTCATATTTTTTGCTGTTTTAGGCCAAATAATTTCTTGCATTCCCGCATTGAAATATTGATTCGAGCTCCCAAATTCATGATATCTCGTGGACTATAACCCATAAGTTCCGCAATTTTTGGCCAAGTCACTTCTTACGTTCCTACATAAATTAGTTATGCAAGCTCCCAAATTCACGATATTTTGTGGCCAATAACCCACAATTTTGGTCATTTTAGTAGAAATAATTTCGTAGATTCCCGCATATAAATTTTTATCAGAGCTACCAAATTGATGATTTCTCATGACTATAAACCACAATTTTAGCTGTTTTCAGCCAAATCACTTTTTACATTCCCGCATAAATTAATTATGTCAGCTCCCAAATTTATAATTTCTCGTAAACTATAACCCTCAATCTTAGTGCTTCTAACCAAATCAATTCTTCCTTTCCTGGATCGAAATATTTATGTGAGCTCAAAAATTCACGAACTCGTGAACTATGACCCTCAACTTTAACCGTTCGAGGCTAAATAATTTTTTGTTTTACCATATAGAAATATTTATGTGAATTTTCAAATTCGTGATTTCTCGTAGACTATTACCCACAATTTTAGTTATTTTCGACCAAATCATTTCTTGCGCTTCCGTATAGAAAGATTTATTCGAGCGCCTAATTCCCAATTTCTCGTGGACTATAACCCACAATTTTGATCATTTCAGGCCAACTGATTTCTTGCATTCCTGCTTAGAAATATTTATGCAAGAAATATTTATGCAAGCTTTCAAATTCACGATTTCTCGTGGATTATAGCCCACAAATTTGGTTAGTTTCAACCAAATGACTTCTTGTGTTCATGTATAACAATATTTATTAGAACCCCTAAATTCACGATTTCTCATGGACTATAACCCACAATTTTGACAGTTTTGGACTAAACCAACTCTTGTGTTCTCGGATAAAATATCTACCCGTGTTGCAAAATTATCAATTTCTCGAGAACCCACAATCTTGTCCGTTTTCACCAAATCAACTCTTGCATTGCCGCATAAAAACTAACATAAAAACTTTAGTTTTTATGCGAGCTCACAAATTAACAATTTGTCAATTTCTCATAATCTATAACCTATATTTTTGCTTGGTTTTGCCCAAATCAATTTTTACATTCCCGCGTAAAAATGTTTATGCAAACTTCCTAATTAATGATTTCCCACGAACTATAACCAACAAATTTGTCCATTTATGGCCAAGTCATTTCTTGCATTCATGCATAAAATATTTCAACCAGCTTCCAATTTAACGATTTCTCTAATACACAATTTTGACTGTTTTCAAGGAAATCAGTTGTTTCCTTTTTACATAAAATGTGTCACATATTCATGATTTTCCGTGGACTATAACCCACAATTTTGGCCATTTTTTGCTAAATCATTTCTTCTGTATCCGCATAGAAACGTTTATGTGGGCTCCCAAATTCATGATTTCTCATTCATCATAACTCACAATTTTGACCATTTTTGACCAAATCACTTCTTGTGCTCCAGCATAAAACATTTATGAGAGCTCCCAAATTCACAATTTCTCGTGGAATATAACAGGCAATTTTGGATGACTAAGGTCAAATCACATCTTGCATTTCTACATAAAGTATTTATGCGAGCTCCCATATTTTATGATTTTCTGTGAACTATATCCAATCAATTTTGGCCATTTTTGGCCAAATCAATTATTGTGTTTCCTCTTAGAAATGTTTGTGGGCTCCCGAATTCACGATTTCTCGTTGATTATAACCCACAATTTTGATGTTTTCAAGGAAATCAGTTCTTTCCTTTACATAAAATGTGTCACATATTCATGATTTTCCGTGGACTATAACCCACAATTTTGGCCATTTTTGCTAAATCATTTCTTCAGATCCAAGATAGAAATGTTTATGGGCTCCCAAATTCATGATTTCTCATTCATCATAACTCACAATTTTGACCATTTTTGACCAAATCACTTCTTGTGCTCCAAAGATAAAACATTTATGAGAGCTCCCAAATTCACAATTTCTCATGGAATATAACAGCAATTTTGGATGACTAAGGTCAAATCACATCTTGCATTTCTACATAAAGTATTTATCACGAGCTCCATATTTTATGATTTTCGTGAACTATATCCAATCAATTTTGGCCATTTTGGCCAAATCAATTATTGTGTTTCCTCTTAGAAATGTTTGTGGGCTCCCGAATTCACGATTTCTCGTTGATTATAACCCACAATTTTGACTGTTTTTTACCAAATTCTTTCTTGTGTTCCAGCATAAAATATTTATTTAGGCTCCTAAAAAATTGATGATTTTACATAGAATATAACTAGCAATTTTGGATGTTGTAGGTCAAATCACTTGCATTCCTACATAAAATATTTATGCGAGCTCTCAAATTCATAATTTCTTGTGGACTACAACCCAAAATTTTGTCTGTTTTCAAACAAATCACTTCTTGCATTACCGCATAAAATATTTAGACGACCTTCTAATTTCACAATTTCTTGTGGACTAAGACTCAAAATTTTGGCTGTTTTCAGTCAAATTCCTTCTTGCTATCCTACATAAAATATTTATGTAAGCTCCTAAATTAACGATCGTGGATTACAGTCCACAATTTGAGCCTTCTTGGCTAAATCAGTTCTTGTCTTTCTGCATAATACATACATACATATATATATATATATATATATATATATATATATATATATATATATATATATATATATATATGCAAGCTCTCAAATTTATGATTTTTCATGGACTATAATCCAAAGTTTTTAGCGTTTTCAACTAAATCAATTCTTGCATTCACACAAACAATTTATGCGAGCTTTCAAATTCACGATTTCTCATTAACTATAACTCACAATTTTGGCTATTTTTGGCAAAATCCCTTACCTAAACTTTTACTCAAATTGATGGTTACCACCTTTTTTTTGACGAAAACCATCTTAAATTGCTTACATACTTTCAATGTCACACCAAACTATATTTTCCATATCACATCAAAACCACCTATTTTACGTAGGTAAGGTCTCATGTGGTTATGCTTGGTACATATTTCAAAATTTTGGTGATAATTATGATTTTCTTAACATAGCGGTGGTTCATATCAAAAGTTTATAAAGATAAGGTGATATACATATCAAGTTGTGTATTGTAAATGTGGTAACCATAAGAGATATAAAAATTTAGGTGGTAAGAGATATAAAAGTTTAGGTGATAACGATAAAAAAATAGATTGGTGTGATATTGAAAGCATGTAAGCAATTTAAGGTGGTTTTAGTCAAAAAAAGTAGGTGGTAACCATCAATTTGAGTAAAATTTAGGTGGTTTTGATGTAAAATCCTAAATCATTTATGCAAGTTCCCAAATTCACAATTTCTCATGGATTTTATAACCCACAATTTGTCATTATTAGGCCAAATAATTTCTTGCATTCGTATAGAAATATTTATGCGAGCTCCCAAATTCATGATATCACGTGACTATATAGCATAATTTTGGTAGTTTTGGCCAAGTCACTTCATGCGTTCTCGCATAAATTATGTGAGCTCCGTATTCATTTTTCGTGAACCGTAACTAAAGGTGCATACCGTTTGGATACAATTAGGATATGACACTTACCATTTACGTATCCGCTTTTAAAAAGATACGGATGCAGATATTCGTTAGTGATAAAAGTCATATCTATATCTACATTAACGAAAATGATTACGGTTTGGATATTAGTGAAGCGGATATGGATATGATCATGATTCAAATCGAATACTTGGGAAGCAGATGACTTGGATATGAAAAATATGTATAAGCACATAGCATAAGATAGTATCTACAATTGGAATCACTTATTTAGCATTTAGCATATCTATATATGCTTATGAGTTACAGTACAGACATATTTAAGCTAAAAATGTCATAATAATATTTATGATAATTGGAAAAAGATATGAATTAGATATAAGAAAAATGGATCTGAATATTATTCAAATACAAGCAAATATATATATGATCCACTTATAAACATAAACAAATTTTAATTTCTTAGATGGAAGCTAACTTATTTGAATTGGAAAAATACACTAGACATAGCTGACTTATAATTTGAATTGGAAAAATACAGTAGACATAGAAATTAAAAGAACTTAAAAGAACTAAACATATTTTTGTTGGATAAACCCATATTTTCTTGAAAGTGACACAGCTAGATTCATGATAGGACATTACACATGGAACTAAGCGTGATTTTATTTTACTTTTTCTTTCTTGGGACTGGAAAGTGTGTTAATTAATTAATAAGCCCATCATTCAAATCTTTTTAGACAAGAGGAGCCACGAGACCCACTCATCCGTGGGGATCTATCCACATTATGGATTCACGGATATCGAGATCGGATCTTGTTTTGGAGCAAAGCGCATCCTATCCGTATCCACCTTTTACATGCATATTGATATCCGGATCCGGATTTTAATATTCATTTTGAATGAATTCGGATCCTTTTTTGCACCCTAAATAGAACCCACAATTTTGGCCTGTTTAGGCCAATAATTTCTAGATTTCCACATAAATATTTCTCTAAATTCATGATTTCCCATGGACTATACCTCCTAGGCCGTTTTCAAATCACATTTTGTATTCCTACATAAATTATTCATGCAAGATCTCAAATTTACGATTTCTCATGAACTATAACCCTCAATCTTAGACGTTTTCAACCAAATAAATTCTTTCTTTCTTCCATAAAAATATTTATATGGTGACAAATTCACAATTTCTTGTGGACTATAACCCACAATTTTGACCATTTGAGGCCAAATAATTTACAACATTCCCACATTGAAATATTAATGCAAGTTCTCAAATTTATAATTTCTCATGGACTATAACTCACAATTTTGGTTGTTTTTGGCCAAATCATTTTTTGTCCTCCCATATAGAAATATTTATTTGAGCCCCCAAATTCATGATATCTCATGGTCTATTACCCACAATTTTGACCGTTTACAGACTTAATTTCTTGCATTCTCGTTAACAAGCATTTATACGAGCTTTTAAATTCACGATTTCTCATAGACTATAACTCACAATTTTGGTTGTTTTCGACCAAATGATTTCTTGCGTTTCCAAATAGAAATATTTATTCGAACCCTAAAATTCACAATTTCTCATGGACTATAACTACAATTTTGGTTGTTTCTGGCCAAATCAATTCTTTGTATTTCCGCATAAGAGTATTTATGTGTTTTGCAAAATTAACAATTTCTTGAGAACCCATAATCTTGGCCGTTTTCAACCAAATCAACTCTTGCACTCCCGCATAAAAACTATGCAAGCTCACAAATGCACAATTTCGTAATCTATAACACTATTTTGCTTCTTTTTTCTTTTTGCGAATCAATTCTTACGTTCCATAAAAATGTTTATACAAGCTCCTAATTTACAACTTCTCATGGACTATAACCCATAATTTTGGCCATATTCGACGAAGTCATTTCAAAGATTCATGCATAAAATATTCTGAGCTTCAAATTCACAATTTATTTGCTTTTAACCAAATCAATTCTTTACAATGCATAAAATATTTATGTGAGCTACCATATTCACGATTTCCGTGGTTCGTAACCCATTATTTTTGGCCAAATCATTTTTGTCCTCCCATATAGAAATATTTATTTGAGCCCCAAATTCATGATATCTCATGGTCTATTACCCACAATTTTGACCGTTCTGAGACTTAATTTCTTGCATTCTCGTTAACAAGCATTTATCTGAGCTTTTAAATTCACGATTTCTCATAGACTATAACTCACAATTTTGGTTGTTTTCGACCAAATGATTTCTTCGTTCCAAATAGAAATATTTATTGAACCCTAAAATTCACAATTTCTCATGGACTATAACTACAATTTTGGTTGTTTCGGCCAAATCAATTCTTTGTATTTCCGCATAAGAGTATTTATTTGTTTTGCAAAATTAACAATTTCTTGAGAACCCATAATCTTGGCCGTTTTCAACCAAATCAACTCTTGCACTCCCGCATAAAAACTATGCAAGCTCACAAATGCACAATTTCTCGTAATCTATAACACTATTTTGCTTCTTTTTTTTCTTTTTTGCAGAATCAATTCTTACGTTCCTGCATAAAAATGTTTATACAAGCTCCCTAATTTACAACTTCTCATGGACTATAACCCATAATATTGGCCATATTCGACGAAGTCATTTCAGCATTCATGCATAAAATATTTACGAGCTTCCAAATTCACAATTTACTTGCTTTTAACCAAATCAATTCTTTACAATGCATAAAATATTTATGTGAGCTACCATATTCACGATTTCACGTGGTTCGTAACCCATTATTTTTGGCCAAATCATTTCTTGTGTTTCGCATAGAAATGTTTATGTGGTCTTCAAATTCACAATTTCTCATTGATTATGAAACAATTTTGACCTTTTTCAACCAAATCACTTCATGTGTTCCTACATAAAATATTTATGCAAGCTCCTAATTCACGATTTTTCATAGAGCATAACCCGCAATTTTGGATGTTTTAGTCAACACTTCTTGCATTCTTACATAAAGCATGTATCTGAACTTTGTAATTAACAATCTCGTGGACTAAAACTCAAAATTTTGGCGTTCGAACAAATCACTAGCGTTATAGCAAAATACTTATCGACCTCCCAAATTTATGATTTTTCATGTACTTTACCTCAAAATTTTGGCTATTTTCCGGTCAAAACTATCTAACATAAAAATATTCATGTGAGCTCCTAATTCACGATTTCTCATAGACTATAACTCACAATTTTGGTTGTTTTGGCCAAATCATTTCTTGTGTTTCGCATAGAAATGTTTATGTGGTCTTCAAATTCACAATTTCTCATGGATTTTATAACCCACAATTTTGACCATTTGAGGCCAAATAATTTACAACATTCCCACATTGAAATATTAATGCAAGTTCTCAAATTTATAATTTCTCATGGACTATAACTCACAATTTTGGCTATTTTCCACTAAATCACTTGTGGTCAAGCATAAATTATTTACACAAGTTCCCAAATTCACAATTTCTCATGGACTATAACTCACAATTTTGGTTGTTTTGGCCAAATCATTTTTGTGCTCCCATATAGAAATATTTATTGAACCCTAAAATTCACAATTTCTCATGGACTATAACTCACAATTTTGGTTGTTTACGGCCAAATCAATTCTTTACAATGCATAAAATATTTATGTAAGCTCCTAAATTAACAATTTCTCGTGAACTATAACCCTCAATCTTAGACGTTTTCAACCAAATAAATTCTTTCTTTCTTCCATAAAAATATTTATATGGTGACAAATTCACAATTTCTCATGGACTATAACTCACAATTTTGGTTGTTTTGGCCAAATCATTTTTGTGCTCCCATATAGAAATATTTATGCGAGCTCCCAAATTCACAATTTCTCATGAACTTTATAACCCACAATTTTGACCATTTGAGGCCAAATAATTTCTTGCATTCTCGTTAACAAGCATTTATCTGAGCTTTTAAATTCACGATTTCTCATAGACTATAACTCACAATTTTGGCTATTTTCCGGTCAAAACTATCTAACATAAAAATATTCATGTGAGCTCCTAAATTCACAATTTCTCATGGACTATAACTCACAATTTTGGTTGTTTTGGCCAAATCATTTTTGTGCTCCCATATAGAAATATTTATTTGAGCCCCAAATTCATGATATCTCATGGACTATTACCCACAATTTTGACCATTTGAGGCCAAATAATTTCTTGCATTCTCGTTAACAAGCATTTATCTGAGATCTCAAATTTACGATTTCTCATGAACTATAACCCTCAATCTTAGACGTTTTCAACCAAATAAATTCTTCCTTTCTTCCATAAAAATATTTATATGAGTGACAAATTCACAATTTCTCATGGACTATAACCCATAATTTTGGCAATTTTGGCCAAGTCACTTCTTGTGTTCCGCATAAATAAGTTATGCGAGCTCCCAAATTCACAATTTCTCATGAACTTTATAACCCACAATTTTGACCATTTGAGGCCAAATAATTTACAACATTCCCACATTGAAATATTAATGCAAGTTCTCAAATTTATAATTTCTCATGGACTATAACTACAATTTTGGTTGTTTCGCCAAATCAATTCTTTACAATGCATAAAATATTTATGTGAGCTCCTAAATTTACGATTTCTCATGAACTATAACCCTCAATCTTAGACGTTTTCAACCAAATAAATTCTTCCTTTCTTCCATAAAAATATTTATATGAGTGACAAATTCACAATTTCTCATGGACTATAACTCACAATTTTGGTTGTTTTGGCCAAATCATTTTTGTGCTCCCATATAGAAATATTTATTGAACCCTAAAATTCACAATTTCTCATGGACTATAACTACAATTTTGGTTGTTTCGCCAAATCAATTCTTTGTATTTCCAAGATAAGAGTATTTATTTGTTTTGCAAAATTAACAATTTCTTGAGAACCCATAATCTTGGCGTTTTCAACCAAATTAACTCTTGCACTCAGCATAAAAACTATGCAAGCTCACAAATGCACAATTTCTCGTAATCTATAACACTATTTTGCTTCTTTTTTTTCTTTTTTGCAGAATCAATTCTTACGTTCATAAAAATGTTTATACAAGCTCCTAATTTACAACTTCTCATGGACTATAACCCATAATATTGGCCATATTCGACGAAGTCATTTCAAAGATTCATGCATAAAATATTTATGTGAGCTCCTAAATTCACAATTTCTCGTGAACTATAACCCTCCATCTTAGTCATTTTCGACCAAATCAATTCTTTACAATGCATAAAATATTTATGTGAGCTCCTAAATTCACGATTTCTTGTGAACTACAACCCATAATTTTGGCAATTTTGGCCAAGTCACTTCTTGTGTTCCGCATAAATAAGTTATGCAAGATCTCAAATTTACGATTTCTCATGAACTATAACCCTCAATCTTAGACGTTTTCAACCAAATAAATTCTTCCTTTCTTCCATAAAAATATTTATATGAGTGACAAATTCACAATTTCTTGTGGACTATAACCCACAATTTTGACCATTTGAGGCCAAATAATTTACAACATTCCCACATTGAAATATTAATGCAAGTTCTCAAATTTATAATTTCTCATGGACTATAACTCACAATTTTGGTTGTTTTCGGCCAAATCATTTTTTGTGCTCCCATATAGAAATATTTATTTGAGCCCCCAAATTCATGATATCTCATGGACTATTACCCACAATTTTGACCGTTCTGAGACTTAATTTCTTGCATTCGTTAACAAGCATTTATCTGAGCTTTTAAATTCACGATTTCTCGTAGACTATAACTCACAATTTTGGTTGTTTCGCCAAATCAATTCTTGCTTCCCCATATAGAAATATTTATTGAACCCTAAAATTCACAATTTCTCATGGACTATAACTACAATTTTGGTTGTTTCGCCAAATCAATTCTTTGTATTTCCAAGATAAGAGTATTTATTTGTTTTGCAAAATTAACAATTTCTTGAGAACCCATAATCTTGGCGTTTTCAACCAAATTAACTCTTGCACTCAGCATAAAAACTATGCAAGCTCACAAATGCACAATTTCTCGTAATCTATAACACTATTTTGCTTCTTTTTTCTTTTTGCGAATCAATTCTTACGTTCCTGCATAAAATGTTTATACAAGCTCCTAATTTACAACTTCTCATGGACTATAACCCACAATTTTGGCCGTTTCGGTCAAATCACTTTTGTATTCTGCATAAATTATTTATCTGAGCCCTCAAATTCACAATTTCTCATGGACTATAACTCACAATTTTGGTTGTTTCGCCAAATCAATTCTTTACAATGCATAAAATATTTATGTGAGCTACCATATTCACGATTTCACGTGGTTCAGAACCCATTATTTTTGGCCAAATCATTTCTTGTGTTTCCGCATAGAAATGTTTATGTGGTCTTCCAAATTCACAGTTTCTCATTGATTATGAAACAATTTTGACCTTTTTCAACCAAATCACTTCATGTGTTCCTACATAAAATATTTATGCAAGCTCCCTAATTCACGATTTTTCATAGAGCATAACCCGCAATTTTGGATGTTTTTAGTCAACACTTCTTGCATTCTTACATAAAGCATGTATACGAACTTTGTAATTAACAATCTCTCGTGGACTAAAACTCAAAATTTTGGCCGTTTTCGAACAAATCACTTGCGTTATAGCAAAATACTTATGCGACCTCCCAAATTTATGATTTTTCATGTACTTTACCTCAAAATTTTGGCTATTTTCCAGTCAAAACTATCTAACATAAAAATATTCATGTGAGCTCCTAAATTAACAATTTCTCGTAAACTATAACCCACAAGTTTGGCCTTCTTGGCTAAATTAGTTCTTGCCATTCTGCATAGAATATTCATGTAATCTCTCAAATTCACGACTTCTCTAGATTATAACCCGCTACTTTAGCCATTTTTGACTAAATCATTTCTTGCATTCCAACTTAAAATATTAATGCGAGCTTCCAAATTCATGATTTCTCATTGACTATAACCCACGATTTTGGCTATTTTCCACTAAATCACTTGTGGTCAAGCATAAATTATTTACACAAGTTCCCAAATTCACAATTTCTCATGAACTTTATAACCCACAATTTTCAGTTTTTGAACAAATCACTTCATGCGGTCTTGTATGGAAATATTTAAGCGAGCTCCTAAATTCACAATTTCGTGGACTATAAATCCCAATTTTGGCCGTTTCGGTCAAATCACTTTTATATTCCCGCATAAATTATTTATGTGAGCTCCAAATTCACGATTTCTCATGGACTATAACCCATAATCTTGTTCGCTTTGGCCAAATCAATTCTTGCTTCCCAGTATAGAAATATTTATGCGAACTCATGATATCTCGTGGATTATAACCCATAATTTTGGCCTTTTTTGCCAAGTCACTTCTTGTGTTCCCGCATAAATAAGTTATGCGAGCTCCCAAATTCACGATTTATCATGAACTAGAACCCGCAATTTGGTCGGTTGAGGCCAAATAATTTCTTGGAATCTCGCAAATATTTAGCTAAGGTTCCGAATTCATGATTTCTCGTGGACTATAAATCCCAATTTTGGCGTTTTCGGTCAAATCACTTTTTATATTCCCGCATAAATTATTTATGTGAGCTCCTAAATTTACGATTTCTCGTGAACTATAACCCATAATTTTGGCAATTTTTGGCCAAGTCACTTCTTGTATTCCCTCATATATTTGTTATGTGAGCTCCCAAATTGATGATTTTATGTGAACTAAAACCCACAATTTAGGCCGGGCCAAGTAATTTCTTGATTCCCGCATATAAATATTTATCTGAGCTCCGAATTCACAATTTCTCGTGAACTATAAATCCCAATTTTGGCCGTTTTCGGTCAAATCACTTTTTGTATTCCTGCATAAATTATTTATGCGAGCTCCCAAATTCACAATTTCTCGTGAACTATAACCCTCCATCTTAGTCATTTTCGACCAAATCAATTCTTGCTTTCCTACATAGAAATATTTATGACAGCTCACATATTCACGATTTCTCGTGGACAATAACCAACAATTTTAACCGTCTGAGATCAAATAATTTACTACATTCCCACAGAAATATTTGTGCGAGTTTCCAAATTTACGATTTCTCATGGACTATAACTCACAATTTTGGTTGTTTCGCCAAATCAATTCTTGCTTCCCCGTATAGAAATATTTATGCGAGCTCCCAAATTCACAATTTCTCGTGGACTATAGCCCACAATTTTGGTCGTTTTAGGCCAAATAATTTCTTGCACTCTCGCATAAAAATATTTATGCGAGCTCCCAATTCACGATTTATCGTGAACTAGAACCCACAATGTGGTCGGTGAGGCCAAATAATTTCTTGATTCCGCATATAAATATTTATCGAGCTTTCAAATTCACAATTTCGTGAACTATAAATCCCAATTTTGGCCGTTTTGGTCAAATCATTTCTTGCATTCCAACTTAAAATATTAATCGAGCTTCCAAATTCATGATTTCTCATTGACTATAACCCGATTTTGGCTATTTTCCACTAAATCACTTGTGGTCAAGCATAAATTATTTATGTGAGCTCCTAAATTTACGATTTCTCATGAACTATAACCCTCCATCTTAGTCATTTTCGACCAAATCAATTCTTGCTTCCCCGTATAGAAATATTTATGACTCACATATTCACGATTTCGTGAACTATAACCCTCCATCTTAGTCATTTTCGACCAAATCAATTCTTGCTTCCCCGTATAGAAATATTTATCACGAGCTCCCAAATTCACAATTTCTCGTGAACTATAACCCATAATCTTGTTCGCTTTGGCCAAATCATTTTTGTGCTCCCATATAGAAATATTTATCACGAGCTCCCAAATTCACGATTTCTCATGGACTATAACCCACAATTTTGACTATTTGAGACCAAATAATTTCTTGCATTCTCGAATAGAAATATTTATGTGAGCTCCAAATTCACGATTTCGTGAACTATAACCCTCCATCTTAGTCATTTTCGACCAAATCAATTCTTTACAATGCATAAAATATTTATGCAATCTCTCAAATTCACGACTTCTCTAGATTATAACCCGCTACTTTAGCCATTTTGACTAAATCATTTCTTGCATTCCTATATAGAAAAATTTATGCAAGCTACTAAATTCACAATTTCTTGTGGACTATAACCCACAATTTTGACCATTTGAGGCCAAATAATTTCTTGCACTCTCGCATAAAAATATTTATGCGAGCTCGAATTCACAATTTCGTGAACTATAACCCATAATTTTGGCCTTTTTGCCAAGTCACTTCTTGTGTTCCGCATAAATTATTTATCACGAGCTCCCAAATTCACGATTTCTTGTGAACTATAACCCTCCATCTTAGCCGTTTTCGACCAAATCTATTCTTACTTTCCTGCATAGAAATATCTATATGAGCTCACAGATTCATTAATTTCTTATGGACTATAACCCACAATTTTGACTATTTGAGACCAAATAATTTCTTGGATTCCCTTATATAAATATTTATCTAAGCTCCTGAATTCACGATTTCTCATACACTAAACCACAATTTTCGCTCTTTTCGACCAAATTACTTTTTGCATTCCCCCATACATTATTTTTGGAAGCTCCCATTTTTACGATTTCTCATGAACTATAACTCTCAATGTTAGTCGTTTCCGACCAACTCAATTCTTGTTTTCCAGCCTAGAAATATTTATGTGAGCTCACAAATTCATGATTTCCCGTGGACTATAACCAAAAAAAATTTACCATTTGAGGCTAATAATTTATTGCATTTCCACAAAAAAATATTTACTTGGGCCCCCAAATTCACAATTTCTCAGGACTATAACCCACGATTTTAGCCGTTTCCGTCCAAATGATTTCTTACATTCCCACTTAGAAATATTTATGCGAGCTTTCAAATTCACGGTCTCTCATAGACTATAACCCGCAATTTTGATCATTTTCAACTAAATCACTTCTTGCATTACCGCGCGGCAATATTTATTCGAACCCCCAAATTCACGATTTATTGTGGACTATAACCCACAATTTTCGTTGTTTTCGGTCAAATCATTTCTTGCATTCCTATATAGAAAACTTTATGCAAGCTATTAAATTTGCAATTTCTAAAGGACTATAACTCATAATCTTGGTCATTTTTGGCCAAATCATTTCTTGTGTTCCCGCATAAATTATTTATGTGAGCTCTCAAATTCACAATTTCTCGTGGACTATAGCCCACAATTTTGGTCGTTTTAGGCCAAATAATTTCTTGCATTCTCGAATAAAAATATTTATGCGAGCTCGAAATTCACGATTTCTAGAGAACTATAACCCATAATCTTGTTCGTTTTGGCCAAATCATTAATTGTGCTACCCTATATATTCCTTATCACGAACTCTCCAATTCACAATTAATCATGGGCTATAACCCACAAATTTGGTAGTTTTAGGCCAAATAATTTCTTGCACTCTCGCATAAAAATATTTATCACGAGCTCCCAAATTCACGATTTCTCATGGACTATAACCCAAAATTTTGTTCGTTTTCACCAAATTACTTTTGCATTTTTGCATAAATTATTTATCACGAGCCCTCAAATTCACAATTTCTTGTGAACTATAACCCTCAATTTTAGCGGCTTCGGCCAAATCAATTCTTGCTTCCCCGTATAGAAATATTTATGCGAGCTCCCAAATTCACAATTTCTCGTGGACTATAGCCCACAATTTTGGTCGTTTTAGGCCAAATAATTTCTTACTTCCGCATAGAAATATTTATGTGAGCTCTCAAATTCACAATTTCTCGTGGACTATAGCCCACAATTTTGGTCGTTTTAGGCCAAATAATTTCTTGCACTCTCGCATAAAAATATTTATGTGAGCTCTCAAATTCACAATTTCTCGTGAACTATAACCCTCCATCTTAGTCATTTTCGACCAAATCAATTCTTGCTTCCCCGTATAGAAATATTTATGTGAGCTCACAAATTCATGATTTCGTGGACTATAGCCCACAATTTTGGTCGTTTTAGGCCAAATAATTTCTTGCACTCTCGCATAAAAATATTTATGCGAGCTCCCAAATTCACGATTTCTCATGGACTATAACCCACAAATTTGGTAGTTTTAGGCCAAATAATTTCTTGCATTCTCGAATAAAAATATTTATGCGAGCTCCCAAATTCACAATTTCTCGTGGACTATAGCCCACAATTTTGGTCGTTTTAGGCCAAATAATTTCTTACTTCCGCATAGAAATATTTATGCGAGCTCCCAAATTCACAATTTCTTGTGAACTATAACCCATAATCTTGTTCGCTTTGGCCAAATCATTAATTGTGCTACCCTATATATTCCTTATGCGAACTCTCCAATTCACAATTAATCATGGGCTATAACCCACAAATTTGGTAGTTTTAGGCCAAATAATTTCTTACTTCCGCATAGAAATATTTATGTGAGCTCTCAAATTCACAATTTCTTGTGAACTATAACCCATAATCTTGTTCGCTTTGGCCAAATCATTTCTTGTGTTCCGCATAAATTATTTATGCGAGCTCCCAAATTCACGATTTCTAGAGAACTATAACCCATAATCTTGTTCGTTTTGGCCAAATCATTAATTGTGCTACCCTATATATTCCTTATGCGAACTCTCCAATTCACAATTAATCATGGACTATAACCCACAATTTTGACTATTTGAGACCAAATAATTTCTTGCATTCTCGAATAAAAATATTTATGCGAGCTCCCAAATTCACAATTTCGTGGACTATAACCAAAAAATTTACCATTTGAGGCTAATAATTTATTGCATTTCCACAAAAATATTTACTTGGGCCCCAAATTCACAATTTCGTGGACTATAGCCCACAATTTTGGTCGTTTTAGGCCAAATAATTTCTTACTTCCGCATAGAAATATTTATGTGAGCTCTCAAATTCACAATTTCGTGGACTATAACCTACAATTATTGTCATTTTCAACCAAATCACTTCTTGCGTTCCGCATAAAAATATTTATGCGAGCTCCCAAATTCACAATTTCTTGTGAACTATAACCCATAATTTTGGCAATTTTGGCCAAGTCACTTCTTGTATTCCCTCATATATTTGTTATGTGAGCTCCCAAATTCACGATTTATTGTGGACTATAACCCACAATTTTGACTATTTGAGACCAAATAATTTCTTGCATTCTCGAATAAAAATATTTATGCGAGCTCCCAAATTCACAATTTCGTGGACTATAACCCACAAATTTGGTAGTTTTAGGCCAAATAATTTCTTGCACTCTCGCATAAAAATATTTATGCGAGCTCCCAAATTCACAATTTCTCGTGGACTATAACCTACAATTATTGTCATTTTCAACCAAATCACTTCTTGCGTTCCGCATAAAAATATTTATGCGAGCTCCCAAATTCACAATTTCGTGAACTATAACCCATAATCTTGTTCGTTTTGGCCAAATCAATTCTTGCTTTCCTACATAGAAATATTTATGCGAGCTCCCAAATTCACAATTTCTTGTGAACTATAACCCATAATCTTGTTCGTTTTGGCCAAATCATTTCTTGTGTTCCGCATAAATTATTTATGCGAGCTCCCAAATTCACAATTTCTTGTGAACTATAACCCATAATCTTGTTCGCTTTGGCCAAATCATTTCTTGTGTTCCGCATAAATTATTTATGCGAGCTCCCAAATTCACGATTTATTGTGGACTATAACCCACAAATTTGGTAGTTTGAGACCAAATAATTTCTTGCATTCTCGAATAAAAATATTTATGTGAGCCTCCAAATTCACGATTTCTCATACACTAAACCACAATTTTCGCTATTTTCGACCAAATTACTTTTTGCATTCCCCATACATTATTTTTGAAGCTCCCATTTTACGATTTCTCATGGACTATAACCCACAATTTTGACTATTTGAGACCAAATAATTTCTTGCATTCTCGAATAAAAATATTTATGTGAGCTCACAAATTCATGATTTCCGTGGACTATAACCAAAAAATTTACCATTTGAGGCTAATAATTTATTGCATTTCCACAAAAAATATTTACTTGGGCCCCAAATTCACAATTTCTGGGACTATAACCCACGATTTAGCCAAGCTCGGCCAAATGATTTCTTACATTCCCGCTTAGAAATATTTATGCGATCTTACAAATTTACGATTTCTCATGGACTATAACCCACAATTTTGACTATTTGAGACCAAATAATTTCTTGCATTCTCGAATAAAAATATTTATGCGAGCTCCCAAATTCACGATTTATTGTGGACTATAACCCACAATTTTCGTTGTTTTCGGTCAAATCATTTCTTGCATTCCTATATAGAAAACTTTATGCAAGCTATTAAATTCGCAATTTCTAAAGGACTATAACTCATAATCTTGGTCATTTTGGCCAAATCAATTCTTGCTTCCCCATATAGAAATATTTATGCGATCTTACAAATTTACGATTTCTCATGGACTATAACCCACAATTTTGACTATTTGAGACCAAATAATTTCTTGCATTCTCGAATAAAAATATTTATGCGAGCTCGAATTCACGATTTCTAGAGAACTATAACCCATAATCTTGTTCGTTTTGGCCAAATCAATTCTTGCTTCCCCATATAGAAATATTTATGCGATCTTACAAATTTACGATTTCTCATGGACTATAACCCACAATTTTGACTATTTGAGACCAAATAATTTCTTGCATTCTCGAATAAAAATATTTATGCGAGCTCCCAAATTCACGATTTCTCATGGACTATAACCCAAAATTTTGTTCGCTTTCACCAAATCACTTTTGCATTTTTGCATAAATTATTTATGCGAGCCCTCAAATTCACAATTTCTTGTGAACTATAACCCTCAATTTTAGCGGCTTTCGGCCAAATCAATTCTTGCTTCCCCATATAGAAATATTTATGCGAGCTCCCAAGTTTACGATTTCTCGTGGACTATAACCCACAATTTCACCTTCTTGGCCAATCAGTTCTTGCCTTCCTCATAAAATATTTATACAAGCTTCTAAATTCACGATTTCTCATGGACTATAACCCTCAATCTTTCTCATTTTCAACCAAATCACTTCTTGCGTTCCGCATAAAAATATTTATACAAGCTTCTAAATTCACGATTTCTCATGGACTATAACCCACAATTTCACCTTCTTGGCCAATCAGTTCTTGCCTTCCTCATAAAATATTTATACAAGCTTCTAAATTCACGATTTCTAGAGAACTATAACCCATAATCTTGTTCGTTTTGGCCAAATCATTAATTGTGCTACCCTATATATTCCTTATGCTTAACTCTCCATTCACAATTAATCATGGGCTATAACCCACAAATTTGGTAGTTTTACGCCAAATAATTTCTTACTTCCGCATAGAAATATTTATGCGATCTTACAAATTCACGATTTCTCATGGACTATAACCCTCAATCTTTCTCATTTTCAACCAAATCAATTATTGCATTCTTGCACGTAAATATTTATGTGAGCTCCCAAATTCACGATTTCTAGAGAACTATAACCCATAATCTTGTTCGTTTTGGCCAAATCAATTCTTGCTTCCCCATATAGAAATATTTATGCGATCTTACAAATTTACGATTTCTCATGGACTATAACCCACAATTTCACCTTCTTGGCCAATCAGTTCTTGCCTTCCCTCATAAAATATTTATCTGAGCTCCCAAGTTTACGATTTCTCGTGGACTATAACCCACAATTTCACCTTCTTGGCCAATCAGTTCTTGCCTTCCCTCATAAAATATTTATCTGAGCTCCCAAGTTTACGATTTCTCGTGGACTATAACCTACAATTATTGCCATTTTCAACCAAATCACTTCTTGCGTTCCCGCATAAAAATATTTATGTGAGTTCCAAAATTAATGATATTTCTCGTGGATTATAACCCACAATCTTCGCCGTTTTCGGCTAAATCCCCTCTTGCATTCCTGCCTACAATATTCAGGCGAGCTTATAATTTCACAATTTCACATAACTTATAACACACTGTTTTGGTTGTTTTTGGCCAAATCAATTCTTACGTTCCCGAATAAAAATGTTTACGCGAGCTTCCTAAGTTATGAGTTCTCATGGACTATAGCCCACAAGTTTGGCCATTTTCGGCTAAATCACTTTATCCATCGTTGCGCGATTCCTTGGACCCCCCTCGAACCGTCGTACAGTTCCTGCGAACTGATTCCCTATACATTTGAGAACTGATTCCCCCCGATACACAAACTGGTTCCCCAAAATTGGCGTACCACTTACAAGTATGCTAGATGTAAAGTCTCTTTAAGTGCACGTGCGCAAGACGCAATGCAAAGTGTGCAATTAAGTGAAGGGAGACACAATAGAGTATATGAACCGATGACTTTATCAGAACTAAACACGATGTTAATTAAATGTATAACGAAACCATGATCCTAAAACTAGCTCTGTGAAAAAGAAAAACAGAACAAAGAAACAAAGTCCATCAAAAAGAAGAATTTAAGTATTTTGTATGAAAAAAAATTAAAATTCATAATTAGCTTTTTAGTTTTCCACTATATACTTTGAAAAACTTTAAGCGCACCTGAAAAAATTTACAATATATCACTAACCGAACTTGCGTACCGAAGCAAGCTACCCCCTAACGAATCCAAATTTTCTAAATGGCAAATTGCATACCCGAATTCGTACCGTGACCCGCTACGTACCGCGTATTGTGTAACTATGACTTCATCCATTCATGCATAAAATATTTATACAAGCTACCAAATTCACAATCTTAACCACAATTTTGGCTATTTTCGGCTAAATCGCTCGCATCCACACATAAAATATTTATACAAGCTTCTAAATTCACGATTTCTCATGGGCTATAACACAATTATGGCGTTTTCAACCAAAGCACTTACTGCGTGCCCACATAAAATAACTATTTGAGCTCGCAAATTCAAGATTTCTCGTGGACTATAACCCACAATTTCAGCCTTCTTGGCCAATCAGTTCTTGCCTTTCCTCATAAAATATTTATACGAGCTCCCAAGTTTACGATTTCTCGTGGACTATTATCCACAATTTTTGTTGTTTTTGACCAAATCACTTCGTGTTGCAATAGAACAAATTATGTGAGCCCCTAAATTCATGATTTCTCATGAATTATAAGTTTATAACCACAATCCGGCTATTTTGGCCAAATAACTGTTCATTTTCCATAATACTATTTATTTGAGCTTCCTAAGTTATGAGTTCTCATGGACTATAGCCCACAAGTTTGGCCATTTTCGGCTAAATCACTTTATCCATCGTTGCGCGATTCCTTGGACCCCCCTCGAACCGTCGTACAGTTCCTGCGAACTGATTCCCTATACATTTGAGAACTGATTCCCCCCGATACACAAACTGGTTCCCCAAAATTGGCGTACCACTTACAAGTATGCTAGATGTAAAGTCTCTTTAAGTGCACGTGCGCAAGACGCAATGCAAAGTGTGCAATTAAGTGAAGGGAGACACAATAGAGTATATGAACCGATGACTTTACTGTAACTAAACACGTATGTTAATTAAATGTATAACGAAACCATGATCCTAAAACTAGCTCTGTGAAAAAGAAAAACAGAACAAAGAAACAAAGTCCATCAAAAAGAAGAATTTAAGTATTTTGTATGAAAAAAATTTAAAATTCATAATTAGTTTTTTAGTTTTCCACTATATACTTTGAAAAACTTTAAGCGCACCTGAAAAAATTTACAATATACCACTAACCGAACTTGCGTACCGAAGCAAGCTACCCCCTAACGAATCCAAATTTTCTAAATGGCAAATTGCATGCAGAATTAAATGCAGAGTGACCTTCGTGCAGCGTATTGTGTAACTATGACTTCATCCATTCATGCATAAAATATTTATACAAGCTACCAAATTCACAATCTTAACCACAATTTTGGCTATTTTCGGCTAAATCGCTCGCATCCACACATAAAATATTTATACAAGCTTCTAAATTCACGATTTCTCATGGGCTATAACACAATTATGGCGTTTTCAACCAAAGCACTTACTGCGTGCCCACATAAAATAACTATTTGAGCTCGCAAATTCAAGATTTCTCATGGACTATAACCCACAATTTCACCTTCTTGGCCAATCGGTTCTTGCCTTCCTCATAAAATATTTATCTGAGCTCCCAAGTTTACGATTTCGTGGACTATTATCCACAATTTTTGTTGTTTTTGACCAAATCACTTCGTGTTGCAGTAGAACAAATTATGTGAGCCCCTAAATTCATGATTTCTCATGAATTATAAGTTTATAACCACAATCCTGGCTATTTTTGGCCAAATAACTATTCATGTTCAGCGTAATAATATTTATTTGAGCTCCCAAAGTCATGATTTCTCCTAGACTATAACCCTCAATCTTTCTCATTTTCAACCAAATCAATTATTGCATTCTTGCGAAATATTTATGTGAGCTCCCAAATTCATAATTTCTAGTGGATTATAACCCCATAATTTCGACCGTTTGACAAATAATATCTTGCATTACTGCATAAATAATAGCCTTCTATCTTTAGAAGAAAACGGCTAAGATTCATGAACAAATAATTTCTTGCAATTTAGTATGAATCTCATTGTGATTTAAATAGCATTGTAGTTTTAATTTTAGAAATTTCCATTTTCTATGTTTTTGTATTTGATTGATGCATATAGCCTTCTATCTTTAGGATTTATCTAGATCTGTAAGTGATAAGTGCTAAATTTTCGTATCATCTGTGGTTCATTTGCATTGATCATTAGTCATCTTATTTATCTTCTGCTGCATCATATTCTCGGTGTCAATAAAATCCTAGTAGAACTTCTTTGTTGCCTCATTACTCTCCACAGTTTGCTTTTACAGTCCCCAGACATAATATAATCAAAAATACTATACATCGGGCTAAGAATAATATGCTTATTTAAGGAAAATTAAGGTAATTCTAAACACAATGTCTTGTTCATTTCACAAATAAGCTTACCATTAAGTCTCTCCATGCACATAATTTCCATAGAAGTTCCTGAAATAAAATAAATGGATACTTATAACAAGTAATGACATATTTAATCACCAGTTTATATTTCCTAAATTCCGATCCAGGAAGTCGGAGGTTAGGAATTACTTTAATTTCAGAACTTCTCAAGGGTGTAAGTCCTTGAATGTGCAAATTTAGAGTATATAGATGCCGCAGTCAAGCTCCAGGAGTAGATTCGATATCTTTTGCATAAAGCTGCAAGCAAACCATATTTGAACGGCGAGTGGCCTCGAGAATAAATTGAATTTATCATCGGACAAGCTGTAATAATGGAATGAATTGTGACAGAGATCAGATCAGTTCGAGTCAGTCTATTAGGGAAGTAAATGGCTATGGGTCAGTCCTCCAAGACAAAGTTTATCTAGTAATAAATTCAAAAGAATCAACTACACAAATAAGGGTAAATAGCTGAGAGCCCTTTGGGTTTCCATAAAAATCCCACTGTTTTATCCGAGTGTAGAAAGCTTTTTATTGTTCTAATTTTTATATTTGGACTAAAAGGACTAGGAAGACTTCATTCAAAATCTAAGCTAAAATATAGATGATTTCCAACAAACCTTCCTATTGTCATATATTTGTCATATCCAAGACAATTTATATCTTGATTTTTCAGAATTTGCAGTGTCCACAAAGCTGTGTCGTTTCTTCGCATGTACACTATCCATATCCATACCAATGCAATACAGGTATTGGTTAAGGTTAGAGTAAATGTCACAAAAACATAGGTGGGATTAGCAGATTAACACAACAGTGGCAATGGTGTCTTTCTGAAACAAAGTCAGCATGTATGCTAACAATCAAATTTGACAGAGATTCACATTATGCGCTCCTAAGAACCATCCTTGGCAAATAACCCACTGAAAGACTATCACAGCTCCTCATAGAAAAGGTAATACTTCTCAGATTAGCTATTGAAGCTTCATAAATAACTTTTATTGAATGGAGCTCCAAATGCATTATTAACAATAAAAATACATACCAAGATTTTCATTTCTGAGCTCAGAAGATAAGCAATCACCAATATATAGCAAGTAATGAGCATCAGTACGAGCATACTGAATCATCTCTGGTGATAACGGACGTAATCTCCAGTCCTCACGCTGCAATATCATTATATTAATAAAATTAACAAAACTATAATTTACTAGCCAATACAGCCATTCATAAACTAAACATTAAATATTATCTGAGAACTTGACAGTGTGCTATTGATAATTGGTATAGTCTAATAAAATTCTTAGCAAAACATGTTCTCAGCTAAAGAGATCTTCACTGCAACAGATCTATACAGCAGCTTCACACCAGAAATTGTAACAACAGGTTGCTTCTCGAAGTCACCAAGCCTCCTCTAGACATGCCATCATTCAATTTTGTGATCTAGAGATCTAACCTTAATTTAGATATGCGGGATACATTAATGGACTCTGATCTGAGACATTTTTTTTTATTCAAAACAACTCTTGTATCACATGAACCAATATGTGTGTTTCAACCTTACCTATTTCTCTAATATCTGCTTTTTATCAATATAAGTTTTCATCTTATCCAATCCATATCCTTATTCCATTTTGGTGGATATGGACTATGATGTCCATAGCCCATCTTCATATATCTATCCATGATTAGTAAGTGGACGCATTATGTGATAAGTATCATATCTGATCCATTTGCACATCTAAGTTTAAGACTAACAGATGATATAGTGCTAAAGATTAAGTGGAGGAAACTGAAACCTGGAATCTCTTGTCAGTTGATACTCCACAATATGTCTCAAGCAAGTATGCCAATGATTTCTGTGGTTTTGATAGAACCTCACACACCTGCAATGACATATAAGATAAAAGGAAAGTAATCAGTATTTTTATAAATCACTCAGATCTAATGACTACTAACAAGGAAATGATTTATTAATTTGAAATTATATAGCAGAGGAAAGACGTGGAACTGATTGGACAAATAATGTAACCATAAGCATAGGCATGTTAAAATAAAATTCTAATGCATGGAATTCACAAATGCTTCAAGCAGGTGTTTGCTGAAAAAAAAATACTGGTTTCAACCCAAAACAAATAAGATTAATCACATTTATAGGAGAAGAGTGACATGAGCTGTTGAGTTAATTCATTTGACCAAATGAGAGACCCGATTGTCATCAACCAAACCCATTCTACCATGCTTGTATGCAGCTGACAAATCGGAGATACTTGAATGAAAATCCTTGGTGACCAGTGAAGAGATGAAGCCATCTCTTTTTCAGCTTAAGGCCATGCTGCTCACACAACCATCTGTCTGAGTTTTAGGTTTTGTCTATGTGCTGGACACTTTTCAGACATCCAATGATGCTTTAATTAATAAAATTAACAAAACTATAATTTACTAGCCAATACAGCCATTCATAAACTAAACATTAAATATTATCTGAGAACTTGACAGTGTGCTATTGATAATTGGTATAGTCTAATAAAATTCTTAGCAAAACATGTTCTCAGCTAAAGAGATCTTCACTGCAACAGATCTATACAGCAGCTTCACACCAGAAATTGTAACAACAGGTTGCTTCTCGAAGTCACCAAGCCTCCTCTAGACATGCCATCATTCAATTTTGTGATCTAGAGATCTAACCTTAATTTAGATATGGGATACATTAATGGACTCTGATCTGAGACATTTTTTTTATTCAAAACAACTCTTGTATCACATGAACCAATATGTGTGTTTCAACCTTACCTATTTCTCTAATATCTGCTTTTTATCAATATAAGTTTTCATCTTATCCAATCCATATCCTTATTCCATTTTGGTGGATATGGACTATGATGTCCATAGCCCATCTTCATATATCTATCCATGATTAGTAAGTGGACGCATTATGTGATAAGTATCATATCTGATCCATTTGCACATCTAAGTTTAAGACTAACAGATGATATAGTGCTAAAGATTAAGTGGAGGAAACTGAAACCTGGAATCTCTTGTCAGTTGATACTCCACAATATGTCTCAAGCAAGTATGCCAATGATTTCTGTGGTTTTGATAGAACCTCACACACCTGCAATGACATATAAGATAAAAGGAAAGTAATCAGTATTTTTATAAATCACTCAGATCTAATGACTACTAACAAGGAAATGATTTATTAATTTGAAATTATATAGCAGAGGAAAGACGTGGAACTGATTGGACAAATAATGTAACCATAAGCATAGGCATGTTAAAATAAAATTCTAATGCATGGAATTCACAAATGCTTCAAGCAGGTGTTTGCTGAAAAAAATACTGGTTTCAACCCAAAACAAATAAGATTAATCACATTTATAGGAGAAGAGTGACATGAGCTGTTGAGTTAATTCATTTGACCAAATGAGAGACCCGATTGTCATCAACCAAACCCATTCTACCATGCTTGTATGCAGCTGACAAATCGGAGATACTTGAATGAAAATCCTTGGTGACCAGTGAAGAGATGAAGCCATCTCTTTTTCAGCTTAAGGCCATGCTGCTCACACAACCATCTGTCTGAGTTTTAGGTTTTGTCTATGTGCTGGACACTTTTCAGACATCCAATGATGCTTTAAGTAATAAAACTAACAACATCACAATTAAACTGCAATTTAATGAAAAGAGGGGACATATCTTATTGTTCCTTTGAACGCTCAGTGATTGTTTCACTTTTGGGGGTTTCCTTTGAATTTTCTTATGATCATTTCGCTTTTGGGTTTAAAAATGACTGCTGACCTTCACACCACTGCATAAAAACTTTGAAGTTGTGATAAACTCCTAGCAGGTTTTGACCTTCATCATGACGCCAGATCTGGCCTGTGTGTAACAATTATTTTGTTTAGTTAATCCAGTTAACATGAACACCCAGCTACACTTGCCCTAGGGTTACACCACTTGCCACTGCACCAAAACAGGCAAATGTTTATAACTCTGATATGCTGGGCAGGAAGATGAGATACAGGCAAATGTTTAGAACTCTGATATATGTCGGTGGGTGGGGTTGACTGAGGTACTCACTTGCACACATTTAGCATTTTACGAACAAATTACATGAGTACAGATCTAACCAATCGGGAGTGTCTAGCTTATTTCATTGATTAAAATTAAACTACATTGGAGGTTGATTAAGCTCCCAAAATCCAACTTATCTTGAGATCGTTAACTGGATGCAGAAACATACAAGGATCAGTATCTAAATGGTGTCCTAAGAATCAGATTCAGATCTAGAGATATAGTCAAGTTCGCCTATATAAAGTGTATTAACATCAGTTATGTTAGCATATGACCATTACGTGCCTTAGCAGTATCAAACATGTTCACGACGATATATGAAAGTCTCTCTGAAGCCAAAGAATATCATTATCAGCTCCGTGGAATACCTGCAGAACCAAGAAAAGTCATCCCGTAAGAATATTGTGAAGTCATTCATGAAGTTTGCAGTTTCAAGTTATCAATAGTGAAATGGATTATAATCATACACTAGACAAGAGCAACTGTATTTCAAACAGATGCATGGTATAAGAAATAAAACAGATGCTATCTCAACAAATTGTGCACGTGACGGTGGATAAAACAACCTCACACTTTCGAACAGTACTGACCCTAGCAAATAGCTAAACATTTATAGGAGAAGAGTGACATGAGCTGTTGAGTTAATTCATTTGACCAAATGAGAGACCCGATTGTCATCAACCAAACCCATTCTACCATGCTTGTATGCAGCTGACAAATCGGAGATACTTGAATGAAAATCCTTGGTGACCAGTGAAGAGATGAAGCCATCTCTTTTCAGCTTAAGGCCATGCTGCTCACACAACCATCTGTCTGAGTTTTAGGTTTTGTCTATGTGCTGGACACTTTTCAGACATCCAATGATGCTTTAAGTAATAAAACTAACAACATCACAATTAAACTGCAATTTAATGAAAAGAGGGACATATCTTATTGTTCCTTTGAACGCTCAGTGATTGTTTCACTTTGGGATTTCCTTTGAATTTTCTTATGATCATTTCGCTTTTGGGTTTAAAATGACTGCTGACCTTCACACCACTGCATAAAAACTTTGAAGTTGTGATAAACTCCTAGCAGGTTTTGACCTTCATCATGACGCCAGATCTGGCCTGTGTGTAACAATTATTTTGTTTAGTTAATCCAGTTAACATGAACACCCAGCTACACTTGCCCTAGGGTTACACCACTTGCCACTGCACCAAAACAGGCAAATGTTTATAACTCTGATATGCTGGGCAGGAAGATGAGATACAGGCAAATGTTTAGAACTCTGATATATGTCGGTGGGTGGGGTTGACTGAGGTACTCACTTGCACACATTTAGCATTTTACGAACAAATTACATGAGTACAGATCTAACCAATCGGGAGTGTCTAGCTTATTTCATTGATTAAAATTAAACTACATTGGAGGTTGATTAAGCTCCCAAAATCCAACTTATCTTGAGATCGTTAACTGGATGCAGAAACATACAAGGATCAGTATCTAAATGGTGTCCTAAGAATCAGATTCAGATCTAGAGATATAGTCAAGTTCGTCTATATAAAGTGTATTAACATCAGTTATGTTAGCATATGACCATTACGTGCCTTAGCAGTATCAAACATGTTCACGACGTATATATGAAAGTCTCTCTGAAGCCAAAGAATATCATTATCAGCTCCGTGGAATACCTGCAGAACCAAGAAAAGTCATCCCGTAAGAATATTGTGAAGTCATTCATGAAGTTTGCAGTTTCAAGTTATCAATAGTGAAATGGATTATAATCATACACTAGACAAGAGCAACTGTATTTCAAACAGATGCATGGTATAAGAAATAAAAACAGATGCTATCTCAACAAATTGTGCACGTGACGGTGGATAAAACAACCTCACACTTTCCGAACAGTACTGACCCTAGCAAATAGCTAAACATTTATATGCAATCGAATAACGTTATGGTTACAAACATACCTTACAAATAGAAGGATCAGCAAAAACAGGCCGGAGAATGCCCATTGCATCATGTAAAGCAATTGTGTCCAGTAGGAAATCCTCCTTTTGAGTTGAAATCTGTTAACCACAATGTTAAAATGAGGACAAAGTTAACGCATAGCACACCAAGCAAAGGATATAGATATAAAATATATGGCTTGACTCTTGCCTGCATTAGAGCAGTAAATCCAAGAAATGATCGCAAACTATGTTGTTCCGTATCAACAGCAAAGGCCTGCTCCTTGCTAAGTAAGCTCACTACAGTCTGTAGTTGATCCTCTGTGTCTACCCAAACATAGGAATCACCCATAGCTGAAAGTTCACGATTTACAACAAATTTCATTGAAGCGGGAGGGTTCTCCATCAAAAAGTCGATCTCTTTTTCATATGGATGCACTTTCAAAGAGATTTCTAATAAGAAAGTTAAAAATTTTCAATTAGAACTTCTCAAATAACTAACTTCATACGAACTTGTTGCAAAGATTGTACCTTTTTCTTTGCCCTCTCGCTTATAGTGCTTAAAAGACGAGTAGGAGTTATCGGCGAGCACGCGCTTGAATCGATTCTGAGGCTTCTCCTCGAACTCCAGTCGGCATCGCCGGACGGCGGCGGTGCTCCGCCGCCTGCGGCGGCGGTAGATCGCCGAAGCGGCGATTAGAGACGCCGCTGCTGCAGCGATGCAGAGGAGGGTGAGGGTTTTGATCTTTTCTTTGCTCACCATTTCAAATTTTCGAAGTTTTTCGAGGTTTTGGGGGAGCTGCGGTGGAGGTAAGAAAAACCCTCCGAATTTGAACAGGAAGTGAGTTACGTTTTCGAATCGGATTTTGGGTTCAGATTTCGGATTCCCCAGCTCGGATTTTGTTTTCTTTGAATATATATATACTATGATCAAATGATGAAGGGTAGGTTTTTTTAGATATTAGTCCGTTATATCTTTAGTAATTACATATTAATTCCTTAAAATCTTGGAAATTGCATTGTAGCTTCTCAAATCCTATGGGGTCTTGCAAAATGGTCTTTCAAGTTAAATCGTGTTAGATTTGAGGGGAAAATTCCCTCAAATTTAATGATTTGAGGCAAAATGGCCATTTTACCCTTCTATTATGTTCCTGATTAGCACATTTTATATTTACCCTTCTATTATTTTCCTGATTAGCACATTTTATATCATTTGTATATCCACATTTATCTTTATTGTTGTATATATTTAATTGCTACTCGGGTATTTTTAGTAAATTTTCAAGAAAAATATTTTTTGAATAAAAAGATGCCTAAAGAGGCTCAAAAGAAGCCCATAAGAAGCTCATTAAAGCCAACAAGCCCATATTCTAGAAAAATCAATCAAGCCTCAATCAGATCTACAGTAGTGATTCAAGAGAAAAAGGAAATATCAATTACCCAATGAAAATAAAATCAGGATTCAGATTTTCAACAGCAAAGAAAAGGCAATATCTTCTAATGTAGCAATTCCTAATGGAATCTCCCATCCAGATTAGCAAATTCCTAAAATTCTATTAGCAATTTCGATTTTAGTAGAAAACATAACCGAGCAGCTTTTTCGGACTCTTGTTTGTATTAGAAAATGAATTAATTAGAGTCGTCAAATCCTACATGTGTAAGGGTTACTTAGAGATAAAGTTTAATCCTAATGTTGTGTGTGAGATATTCTTGTATAGTATAAATAGGGGCCTAAGGTCATTGTATTTTACACATTCAATTCTCGAGAATTCAATAAAGTTCTTCTTCTTGTTGGCTATTTTGAAGTTCAAGTTCTTCTTTTAGTTTCTTCAATTTAGTAAGTTTTACTTCATTGATTTAATTTTGTTTTTATTTTTTGCTCTTGTTCTTGTTTTTCTAGTTCTTTCTTCTCTCTTCTTTAATTCTTCTTTAATCTTCTTTTCTCTTTAATTAATCACAACTAGCTAATCATCTTTAGGGACTTAGGTTATCAAAACTAAGTAACTAATCTAGATTAATAAAAGATCTCTTTGGGTTAAGAAAAGAAATTAATTAGTTTAGATTAATAAGGCTAGGATTGATTATAATTTGATAGGTTATAGACAATTAATTCTAGCATAAACCTATACTTAAGAGATTAAATCCTAGTAATAAAAAGTCTAATTGTTAGGATTAACTAATTGATTGGTTATAGTTTTAACTAAATATAGCTTATGCTTTTAGGATTCTAACAAATAAAAGAGATTAAATACAAGATCTAGATTAAAAACCTAATGGAGTTAGCCTAAGCAACCTAGTTTAAGTCTATTAATTAAAAACAAACTCTTTCACAAACAAAACCTTTTCAAATCACGGGATCTTAAGATAGATTTTCCTAACTAACTTTTCCCTATGGATCGATCTGTTAAATAACTTCCACATCATTCCCCCAACCCAAGCGAAAGCTATGCACTCATAGAATATAAATAAAATCCCACATCACTCCCCCAACCCATTTCTTAATGGGTTAAACACAATACCCATTTAAAAAAACCCAAAATCAGTCGAATTCTTCTTTTACAATGGTTAGAAAAGAACCCTAACCCAACTTTGAGCTTCATAAAGGTTTGAAACATCTGAAAGAGAGATAGTTTAGTAATTGCGATGTTGTGTTAAGAATTAACCCAGCTATGGTTAGATTTTTGGACTGAAATACTGACAGAGGGATCATTTTGCAATACCCTATAGGATTTGAGGGACTAATATGTAATTTGCAAGATTTGAGGAATTAATATGCAATTATTGAAGATTTAAGGGACTAATATCTAAAGTAATTTTAGAATATGAGCCCCAAATGTTGCTATTTACAAAATGACCCCCAAACGTTGATATTTGTCAATTCATTCTCCAAACATACTTTTAATAAGAGAATACCAATACCATTAATAATGAATATTTTTCATTTTGATAAATCACAAGAAATACCCTTTATCTACATTATATTTTTCAAGAAACCCCTAATCTAAAAGTTTCAACAAAAGTCCCTCATATAATATCATTAATGAAGCTGTTAATTTTGCAAAGGGGCTTTGTTTTTAAACCATCTGAAAAGTCGCTCACAAGCCAAATTTCATTTTGACAATAAAAAATTGTATTTTTACTTCATTTATTTAAAATAACTTTTTCTATGTTCTTCCTTTCACTCGAAAGTATTTAAATTTTGTCTAGACTGACGTTTAAAGAACAAAATACTATTTTTAGAGTATGAATGGTTTTGCTAATGGTCATAGAGGAGGGAATTTTGTTGGTGAACTTCTAGTTTTTCTTTTCTTTTAATTCTTTTTTTTTTTTTTTTTTTTGGCTAGTTTGTTGAACTTTTTAGTTGAGGAGGTTTAAATGATAAATGTTTAATTTCTTAGGATGTTATCTATATAATATCTCTTGTCTGAGTAATCACAAATATCCATTTGAGTCTAACTTGTGTTTGAGATGATCTAGTATACGTGTATACAAGCATGGAACAAGAATGCGGTGATAACTGTCGAAAATCAACTCAAAAGCTAATTTCAGGAATTGCAGCATCAATGGTTCAAGATTGACGATCGATTATCCTCAATGGACCATTGATGGTATTATTGAGCAACGATGACGTAAAAGTCTAGAGAATTACAGATCATCAATGGGGTCATTGACCATGGGTGGTCACTATGTAACCATTGATGGTCAATTGCCACCATCGATGGTCGATCAGCTAAGTTTAAATTTTAGAATTAAATCACAACCTTTCATTGCATGTTACCCCCCAATCTTCTCGTACGTTTTGAAGCACTTCTTTCTGACCTAAGTTGAGGAGAAAAAGAAAAAAAAGAGAGACAGAAAAGCTAGGGTTTAGGAGAGATCATCAAAGGAGAAGTTATTCGATTCCCAAAAGCCTCGTCGATCACTCACTGGTCGTGCACATCATTATCTGATCAAACAATAGCGATGAGAGCTGCCCTTGGATCTCAGAGTTTACATCCAGCTTCAGATCTCCACTTAAATTATCTTGAATTTTGACCCATTGATCAAAAAGGGTCGTAAGACTTTTCTGATCGCGTGTAAAAGATATTTGTTATTTATTTCAAACTCATTTTCTTTTACGACATACTTAAGCTGGATTAATTAAGGGTGGGAACTAGCCAGGGCTAGGGTTACTCATTATGAAGAGTTAGGTTAGACGACCAGTTTTTGGGATAAACTAGGACGCGGTCTTGTATGCCTACTGAATCGGGTCAGTGATTTAGGAGAACTCTATCATAGTGAAGAAGCCCCTTTGTGAAAAGGAAGAGTGGATGTATGATTATTTATCTTAACCACTATAAAAGTCTCGTGTGTTCTTGTTGTTTCTTTTGTGATTTATTTATTGCATATTGTGTTTATCACTATCATTTGATTTTCTCTGCATATTCTATGATAATTCAAAAAATAGTAGGCAATTATATTCAGCCCCCTTTCTAGGCTTGCATCTCAGATCTAACAAGTGGTATCATAGTCTAGTTACTCTTTTTTAGTCTTTACAACCTAGAGTAGAGATGTCTAGTCTGATCGCCGTAATGCTTTCCATGAGGGACACGTAGCTAACCGACCCCCATTTTTTCGATGGTTCAAACTACACCTATTGGAAAGCTTGAATGAGAGTCTTCTTATTGTCCATCGACTTTGAGGACTGAAATACCGTAGAGACTAGCTATAGTGAAGCCACTACTATTACAGGTGAAACCAACTTAGCCACACCTAGAGATAAATAGACCCCGGGTGAAAAAAAAGCTATATTCCTTAAATGCTAAGGCAAGAAATGCTATTTATTGTTTACTAATTGCTAAAGAATTTAACCGTGTGTCAACTTGCACGGAAATTTAAAATACTCTGGAGGTTACACAAGAAGGGACGTTGCAGGTGAAGGAGGCCAAACTTGCTATGCTTGTTAGCAAATATGAAAATTTCAGAATGAAGTCTCTAGAGAGCGTTCAGGATCTTTTCACATGATTTATAGATATAGTGAATAAATTAAATGCATTAGGAAAAGAGTACAAGAATAAAGATATTGTGAGAAAAGTTCTTCGCTCATCATCCAAAGATTGGGAACTAAACGTAATGGCTATTAAAGAATTGCAAAATTTTTTTGATTTAACACTTGAGAATCTTGTAGGAAATCTTCTCATATATGAAGTGCATTTGAAAAAAAGAGAAGATAATTTAGAAGATAACACTAAGAAGACGTCATTAGCCTTAAAAGAAAAAAGAGAAAATTATAAGATGAAGAAGAAGAAGAAGGAATCAAGTTCAAGCTCCGAGGATGAAAAGAATCAAGTGCAACAATCATCAAAGGATTCAAATGCTTTCTCAGAATAAACAATGGTCAGAAATACTTACAAAATAGATGGAATCAATTCACGAGCAAGGTAAATAAATACTCTCTGAGTGATTGCTAACTGAGCCTATTTTTTATCAATGCAGGAAACTAGGTTATTACAAAAATAAATGTCCACTGAGTAGAAAGACAAGAAGTTAGAGGAAAAATATTTAAAAGTGACCATATGGGATAGGAGTGGAGAAGAAGAATCAGAAAGTAGCTCAAGTGATGGTGACAAAAGGGCGAACTTTTGCCTTATAGGTAGAGACAATGCCACTTTTGATTCAGAATAGGGAGATACTGACAATTCTAAACATGAGAGCTCTGATGATAAGGTATACCCTTCATACAACAAATTATATTCTAAATATAATAAAATATTTGGTCATTTTGAAAAAATTGCTGAGAAGTATGAAGTGATGAAAAGGATGAATTCAAATTTAACGAAAGATAAAAATATCTTTGAGTGATAGAATTAAATCTATTTCCTCAGAATTAAATTCGTTGAACTCATCAAGGCAGGTCACCTCTTTTGAATGCATATAAGAATCCATATATAGATATAGAGGGGGTCTAGCCACACTGCATATAGGCTGCTACAGGGTGGCGCTCCACCTATCCCCTTAGGTACGTGTGAGCCGCCACACTGCGCAGTAAGCCACACGCCGAAGTGTGGCTAGTATAGCTCATAGATATATGAATTCTGATTTATCCAAGAAACTAACCTAAAAAATAACTGAAAATGAGAAATCAGTTGCTGGGCTAAATGAGCTTTTGTGTGAGTTATCTTCTGAATAAAGAAAGTTGGAAACTAGATGCATTACCATAGTTTCTGGAAATGAACAAGTTTAAGCCCAAAATTATTGATTTGGAAAACACCGTAACAAAATTCACATTGGGTTCTAAAGGCCTAAACATGGTTCTTTTCAATCTACTAAAAACTAAATTTGGACTCGGTTACTCATATTAAAAAAAAGCATAAAAAGTTTCAACCTTCTTTTGTAAAAGGAAATAGCTAAACTCTTTTTGCACCCATTTTTAATGGATCTTCAACTATTTGTACATTATATGGTAGTTACATTTCGATGAACCGTTGTATGCAATATAGAGTTAGGACAGCTAAGCGGATTTGGATACCTAAAGGTACAGTTGCTAACCAATGTGAACCTATGTGGATACCTATATCACACTTTTCTACTTTTCTGTAAGTGTGCAGGTAGACTGAGGATCGAGGCGACATATAGGAGTTTCTCAATAAAGTGCGAGATCAATATCCGATCCTTGGTCTAAAATGAGTCAAAGAGAAATAATTTTTAAAGAGTTAAAATGAAGTGTACACAATATTTGAGTAAGTGAAGAAGTTCTTGCTTCGCTGATGATGTCATGTTGTTCTGCAAAGGTGATCTCAACTCTGTTAACCAGTTGGCTATAAAGCTCTCTCACTTTTCTGATGTCTCGGGGTTAAATGCTAACTTGTCCAAGAGCCAAGTGTTCTTTGGTGGGGTAAATTATGCTCTCAAGACCTCAATTCTGAACTGTTTGGGTTTCTCAGAGGGGACTTTACCTGTGCGTTATCTTGGTATACCTTTGTCATCGAAAGGGCCTTCTTCAGTAGATTGTGTTGTGCTTATTGAAAAAATTCTCTCAAAGATTAGATGTTGGACCTCCAGATTTCTTTCCTTTGCTGGAAGACTGCAGCTCATTAAATCTGTGATTTACAGCATGGATGCATATGGGGGGAGTATTTTTCTTTTGCCTAAGAAAGTTATACATGAGGTGGAACAAATTTGCAGGGACTTTCTGTGGACAGGTTCATATGGCAATCACACTAAAGCAAAGGTTGCTTGGATTCAGGTTTGCAGGCCTAAACCAGTTGGAGGTCTTGGTTTACAGCAAATGTTTCTTTTAAACAAAAGCCTTGTTCTTAAAAATCTATGGTCTCTTGCTCTTAAAAGAGACTCATTGTGGGTGAGGTGGGTGCATGGTTATTACCTTAAGGAAAAATCTGTTTGGGAGCTTGACTTAAAAGCTCACTTTTCATGGGTTTTCAGAATGATACTTAAATTGAGACAATATGCTCTGTCTTGTGTATCTCTTGAGGAGGGTTATTTGAAATGGCTTGGACCTAAGCCTGAATTTTCTTCATCATCCACTTATCAGGTTCTGCAGGGTGTTTTTGAAAAGAAATTATGGGCTCATGTTTGTTCGCGGTAAAAGTCGGTTTGATTGTCATTGATTTGAACTTGCTTACAGCTTCTTTGGCCTACAACAAAATTCAAAGAGAAATATCGCCTTTTATTTTAAGGCTTACAATGAAAATCAAAAGATTACAACTTTTATCCTTAGTGAACAAACACGAGGATCTCATATATCGAGGTCCTCGCCATGCGGGTTCTTTGCCCTGTGCCGGACTTTTGTGTCCGTGGACCACCGCGCAATTCGATCCCAGTGGAGACCCTGCTCCGAACTACAGATGTAAAGGGGCTCGCTTCACAAGGAAACTATCGAGGGATCGGGATACACTCACGAAGGAGAGGATCACGAGCGGTGAGATCTACTAGGAGAAATCACAATATCCCCGAGGTTAAGACTAAGCTTAACCTAGAGGGTATCTCAGAGTTCGATTCGGTTCGGGCTACCTTGTAGATTCAAGGCCGACGCTCCTCGCATTGCTCGGGATCAATGACCTCAGAATCTCGTAAGAATTCTTCAAGTCCGAGCTCTTCCAAATCCCCAAGAATCCAAGCCTCCGGCCTCCGAAATCCAAGCCCTTAATCCGCCGCCCCTCGAAGATGACACCCCTATTTATACAATGGAGGGGTGCCCACAATTTGTGGCTCTGGCCACTTGGCCGAGCCACTCCTACCAGTTGCGAGGTGGCTCGGCCATGGTGGTCGAGCCTCCTACCACTTGTCGGCACTCGGCCAAGTTGCCGAGGTGGCTCGCCAAAGTGGCCGAGCCGCCTTTGGCCACTTTGGCCGAGGTTTACCGCCGGCCTGCCTTGCGGCGCTTCCGTCGCCTGTCTTTCGGCCGATTCTTCGCCGATTCCTTCGGTCTTCCGCTTAGTTTTGTTCGTGATGTCGCCGTTGTGTTTGAATTTGTGCCCGATCAACTTTCGAGCTTGCTGCCCGCTTGCATTGACGGACAGCACGGTTGATTCCGCCGCCAACGCTTTGAGTTTAGTCCACTTCGACGCCGCTTCATTGCTCAGATTTTGCCGACTCACTTTATGCGCCGCCGATTTGTTCTTAACGCTTTGGGCGGATGCTTTTGTGACGCCGGTTTGTCGAATGGATTGTTAGTTGCCAACCCACCGCCACGAAGTTTCGCTCGCACCGATAAGCAATTTTTTATGCCTACAGATACCCCCTCCAAAGCATTTCAGTCTCGATTCTTGATGAGTCTGAGATGCTTTGGACATGATGGTTCCCGGCCTTCAGTCTGCTGAGGGTCCCAAAAGATAGCTTCAAGTCTTCGATTCTTTCGGATCATCCGCTTCTTTGTAGGATTCCCGATAAGATCACTTGCCGCATTTATTGTCCGACCGCTTGTTATCTTGATTTGAAGCCGATGGGTGAGTTTTGTTTGTAACTCGGTTCGGTTGGTTGTTGTTTAACTAACCATCGACTTTTGGGACTTCTCCGATGTCGGCTAACTCCTTGTTGGCTACACATTGGTCGGTCAGTACATGGAGTTTCGTAACCCCAATCGGCTAATTCTTCATCATCACGCAGGCCGTTAGTTTAACCACAATGGAGGATCGATTTTTCATGGAGATCTACTCCAGGATTCTTTGTCGAAACAGAGACCATTTGGGTTTCAACCTCGCCCTAGCTTTCTCGGGCGAAAGCGCACGCTTTGACCGGTGTGGATTCGGTTGATCAAGAATTTTTGGCGACGCACGTTGGTTGGCGCCGCACGCATTACCTTGCCGGAGTACTATTATCCATAGTGGGAGGAATTTATTCCCGTTCAAATCGTTGACCGATAGGTTCCTCCAGCAACGCATCGATTGTCATTGGTACAGGGAGGAGTCTTTTCGTAGGGCTGTTGTCCGGGCCAATATAAGCCTCGCTGAATTCGGTCAATTTATCCTCTTTAAGGTTCCACAATAGGAGAAAATTGAGGGTTATTGAGTTATCCCTAAGAATATTTCTTGTGAGAATATTCTTCCGAACTTCTCAACTAATTAGGAAACAGCTTATACTGCGAATCCTCGATTGAGTAGGATTAGGCGACGCTGATTTACGCCGATGCAATCCAAGACGATCGAAGTTATCCCTAAGAATATTTCTTGTGAGAATATTCTTCCGGAACTTCGACAAATTAGGAAACAGCTTATACTCATAATCCTAGTTGGAGTAGGATTAGCGACGCTGATCGGGCCGATGCAATCCGCACGATCGAAGTTATCCCTAAGAATATTTCTTGTGAGAATATTCTTCCGGAACTTCTAACAAATTAGGAAACAGCTTATACTGTAATCCTAGTTGAGTAGGATTAGGCGCACGCTGATCGGCGCCGATGCAATCCGCATCGATCGAAGTTATCCCTAAGAATATTTCTTGTGAGAATATTCTTCCGGAACTTCTACAAATTAGGAAACAGCTTTATACCGTAATCCTAGTTGGAGTAGGATTAGGCGACGCTGCTGATCGGCCGATGCAATCCGCGACGATCGAAGTTATCCCTAAGAATATTTCTTGTGAGAATATTCTTCCGAACTTCTGACAAATTAGGAAACAGTTTATACTGTAATCCTAGTTGGAGTAGGATTAGGCGACGCGCTGATCGGCGCCGATGCAATCCAGACGATCGAAGTTATCCTAAGAATATTTCTTGTGAGAATATTCTTCCGAACTTCTACAAATTAGGAACAGTTTATACTGTAATCCTAGTTGAGTAGGATTAGGCGACGCTGATCGGCCGATGCAATCCGCACGATCGAAGTCATCCCTAAGAATATTTCTTGTGAGAATATTCTTCCGGAACTTCTACAAATTAGGAAACAGCTTTATACCGTAATCCTAGTGGAGTAGGATTGGGCAACGCGCTGATCAAGGCCGATGCAATTCGTGAGGTGTTATCCTCGCCAATAAACCTTCGGAGTCTTTCCCAATATAGCGGAAGAATTAGGAGCCAATTAACGGACTGATGGCATGCCATCTTGACATTCAAACAAGATTCAATTAGGACTCCTAATTAGGGGTGATTAGAGTCCTAATTGGAATTGATTTGGGCTCCATTAGAATTCTACTTCTTGCCAAATAGGAGTCCTTGTTCAAAGAGGATTGGGTGCATGTGGGGTTGTTATAAATACCCACAAAGCTTTTTCTTGTTGACCAGTCCCTTTTGCTCTTTCCTCTTGTTTTCATCTCGCCTCATTGCCTCATCTCCTTCAATCAACAAGGTATGCATACGAGAGCCTCACGAAGTCCTTTTTCTTTCTTTTTCTTCTTTCTTTGTGTATGCAGTGATGAAACCACGAGGGGAGAAAGACGAGGCCGCAATCGGCGGGCAACGCCAGGCGGCGGCGCGACGGACGGGCGGCGGCGGCCATGCGGTACATACAAGGCCAATATTGGCGCCACGGCCATGGCGCCAATATTGCGGCGCATTAGCCGACTGGCTACGCCATTGCTGGCCATGTCGCGTTGAAGCGCTACTACCACCGCTGGCTGGCGCTACGTATGGGCCATTGGTTGCTGGCGGCGAAGGTCATACTGGCCGCTGGCGCTGGGCCAGCGGCGACGTCTCATACCGGGCGTCGTGGTGTTTCTGGCCGGATTTGTAGCTTTTGACCTTTATTTGCTGATCTTCCACTATATCTCGACTCTATTCGTCTTTTTTGCGCCTGATGTCGCCGGAAGATCACGCTGCTTCGAGGAGTCGATCAACTCGCGACGGCGCTATGAATGCACGCCCTTCTTTCGGTGCGCCAGCGCCATCATATTCTCGCATATATGCGTATCCCGCTTCGTTCTCCTTTGTGAGGCGATTGGGAAGAGCCGAGATTCTCCTTCGTGAGGATCGACGCCGATTGTGTACACTCGTTATGACTCCGCTTCCTCCTTTGTGAGGCGATTGGGAAGACGAGATTCTCCTTCGTGAGGATGGGGCTTCAAAGATCATCACCCGCTCGATCTTTAACGGGAGCGATTTCATAACGTTTCTTTTTCTCAGAACGGATATATATTGTCGCTTTGTTTATGACTATATTTATCGTTCTCCCGCATCCGATACGGATGAAATCGCCGCATCGCCATAAGGTCGTGACTCAATCTCGAGGGTTTCGAAGAGTTCTACGCTTTATGCCGCTTCCTTTTTCAAGATATTCCTCCTAAATGATCTGTTAACCCTTTGTCTCTCTTGTGGTGGATGTCCGATGACTATTCGCCTATTTCAAGGCTCCAAATGTCAAGTCTCGACTTAAGGTCATCCGAGAAGATCTTTTCCACCGAGGAAGCTTAACCGCAATGTAGGCTAACACCGCTAGAAGAAACCCGCTGGCTCGAAGTCTACTATCATAATTTCGATGACGAAGTTTGAGGGATCGCTCCATCATCCGGATCCGGCTTTCCTTACCGCCGAAAACCGTGATTTCCCGACTCTTCGAAAGTATAGGGCGGGTGGAGGCCCTGTGTTAATCTTGACGGACCACTTCCACGGATTCAACCTATCGGAGATTGCCCCGCCAAAAATCAGCTGCTCCCATTCCGCTTCTATGATGGGTCTCCTTCACCGTTGGAGAATGGTTTGAAACAAAGCATCTCTATTATCGAGGTTAGATGGGCTTAATTCTATGGTCTCTCTCGCCCATTCATATTGAGTATCTTGGAGGAAATTCCATGTTGGTGCCCTCTCTAGTTCGCTGTGAGCGTAAGCTCACTAGTCGCTAACTCTTGCGCATCGTGGAGGAGGATTTAGCCTTTTGAATCATGCGATGAGGTGATACGACTCATCGACAAAGCTCGAACAAGGCTTCTCGTGAACGCTGCTGCAGAGGAAAATATCGAGCAAGAGATCATTTTTCGAACTCATATGAGCGACAAATGCCGCTGCGCCGATAATTTGTACCACACCCTTGTCGAACGCATAAGAATCGGACTGCTCAAGGGGAGAAGACGTTGAAGAATTTCACGCTGAGTGCACCGTAGTCCGTGATGTCATCAACGTGAGAAGCAAGTCCTCGAGGCGAGCATGCGTCGAACATGCGGCCGCTATTGCCGCGACTCAAGAGGAACTTGAGAAGGAAGCCAAGGCTCGGGTTCGAGCGACTCCAGAGGAAAACTAGCCGCCGCCAAAGCCGACCTCGCGCTTCCTTCACATTACTAGATTGCGCCAATGAAGTCTCGATGTGCTGAGACTTTTCGTTTCTTTGTTCACCGTCGCTACGATTTTTATTTAGATGTATTATCATAACTTTGCTTGAATCAATTGTCTCGACAATTGTAGCTCCTTCTATATTTGCTTCAAATGAATAAGATCCATCCCTTTCATTGTTTATTATGATTCTTTTTACCCCAAATAATTAACCATAATACTTATAGGATTTTTGGCAAACCCTCACCATCAACGGTTTGATTAGCCTTTACCAACTACCGCTTGAGTTGGCTAGCGTGGCGGATTATCGTGATCCGCTCCGCACGGACGCTGTGCTAAAAGAATGAAACTCTCCTAGACTTGTTGCTATGATATTGAATACATAGGCTTTATACTCTTTACCGCAAGAGACCACCCCGCAACGGTTACATAGACTCATTCCTTCTTAGGCTTCGGATGAAATACCCTTAATCAACTCGTGTCTTCTTCAATCGAAAGACTAAACCGCAACGGTGAGGCGTTGGCTTTATCCCTTCTTAGGCTTCGGATAAAATACCCCGTAATCTAACTCGTGTCTTCTTCAATCGAGAAAGACTAAACCGCAACGCAGGAGGCGCTGACTTTAGGGTTATTGGCCAACCCCAGCCCATCAACGGGTTTGATTAGCCTTTACCAACCACCGCTTGAGTTGGGCTAGCGCATGATTATCGGATCCGCTCGCGACGTGACGCTGTGCTAAAAGAATGAAACTCTCTAGACTTGTTGCTATGATATTGAATACATAGGCTTTATACTTTTACGGGCAAGAGACCACCCAAGAACGCTGCGGTTACACGTAGACTCATTCCTTCTTAGGCTTCGGATGAAATACCCTTAATCAACTCGTCTTCTTCAATCGAAAAAGACTAAACCGCAACGCTGCGGTGAGGCGCTGGCTTTATCCCTTCTTAGGCTTCTCGATAAAATACCCCGTAATCAACTCGTGTCTTCTTCAATCGGAGAAAGACTAAACCTAACGCTGCGGTGAGGCGCTGACTTTAGGGTTATGGCCAACCCCCGCCTTCAACGGGTTTGATGAGCCTTTACCAACTACCGCTTGAGTTGGGCTAGCATGATTTTCTAAACCGCTCTACACACGACGCTGTGCTAAAAGAATGAAACTCTTCTAGACTTAATGCTACGATGTTGAATACGTGAGGCTTCGGCTCTTTATCACGGAATAGACCCTAAGAACGCGTATGAAGGCTTTATCCCTTCTTAGGCTTCGGATAAAATGCCCTTAATCGAACTCGTGTCTTCTTCAACTAAAAGACTAAACCGCAACGCGGTGAGGCGCTGGCTTTATCCCTTCTTAGGCCGATAAAATACCCCAAGATGAACCTGGTGTCCTTTGACCTGAGAATGACTAAACCGAATAAGATTGATTGAGGTGGAAAGAAGAAAGTGGATCTCCTGAGAACCTAAAAGACTCTGAGACCTTCGCTGGACAACCCTCGGTCGAAAAATCTCGATATCTTCAATGGGCCACCTAAGATGAAGATGGAACTAAGAGGGATTCCACTTCGAGAACCTAAGAGACTCCAGCACCTTCAGTCGGACAACCTGGTCTGAAAATCCTCAAGATACCTTCACCGGCGCTACCTAAGATGAAAGAACCAAGAGTGGGATTCCACCGAGAACCGAAGAGACTCGTGACCTTCAGCGGACAATTCGGTTCGAAAATCCCCACAAGATACCGGCGCTACCAAGATGAAGATGGAACTAAGAGTGGGATTCCACCGAGACTGTGACCTACCGGACAACCTCGGTTCGAAAATCCCCACAAGATACCTTCACCGGTGCTACCTAAGATGAAAGATAGAACTAAAAGTGGATTCCACTTCGAGAACCGAAGAGACTCAGTGACCTTCACCGGACAACCTGGTTCGAAAATCCCTACAAGATACCTTCACCGGCGCTACCTAAGATGAAGATGGAACCGAGTGGATCTCCACCGAGAACCGAAGAGACTCAGCGACCTTCACCGGACAACCTGGTCTCGAAAATCCCTACAAGATACCTTCACCGGGCCACCTAAGATGAAGATGGAACTAAGAGTGGGATCTCCACTGAACCGAAGAGACTCAGTGACCTTCAGGACAACCTGTCCGAAAATCCCTACAAGATACCTTCACCGGGCTACCTAAGATGAAGATGGAACTAAGAGTGATCTCCACTCCGAGACTGTGACCTTCACCGACAACCCGGTCCGAAAATCCCAAGATACCTTCACCGGCGCTACCTAAGATGAAGATGGAACTAAGTGGGATCTCCACTCGAGAACCGAAGAGACTCAGCCTTCCGGACAACCGGTCCGAAAATCCCTACAAGATACCGGCGCTACCTAAGATGAAGATGGAACTAAGAGTGGATCTCCACGAGAACCGAAGAGACTCAGTGACCTTCACGGACAACCGGTCCGAAAATCCCAAGATACCTTCACCGGCGCTACCTAGATGAAGATGGAACTAAGAGTGGGATCTCCACCGAGAACCGAAGAGACTCGTGACCTTCACCGGACACAACCGTCCGAAAATCCCAAGATACCTTCACCGGCGCTACCTAAGATGAAGATGGAACTAAGAGTGGGATCTCCACTGAACCGAAAGACTCGTGACCTTCCCGGACAACCCGGTTCGAAAATCCCTACGATACCTTCAATGGGCTACCTAAGATGAAAGATGGAAAGAACCCTTCCGCTATCACTTAAAGGGATCTTACGCTTGGAGAGGAAGAATTTTATATTCTATCTCCCAGAAAAGGGATTTTGATTGGGCCTCTTGTTCATAGAAGGAATCAAGAGGAGATTGTGGCAATGTACCATGTAATTTGTAGCCCACCGCCAAGGAATTTGATCGGTGGGGAAATTATGATGGAGGACAAATCTAGGGTTATCCTCAAGGAAAGTGGGTAAATATCCCACGAGGAACTTCCCGCTGAACGGGTTATCCCAAGATACTAAGGGTAGTATTTCTTCAGAACTTCCCATTTATCTATTAATTGCCTCGCCATTTTGGGTAATTAGGCGGTATGCACCATTGAGTAGACCGCTTCTATTACAAACGACCTCCCATTTAGGTTCGAATTTACCTTTCTTCTGGAAGTGAGGATTATTGGTCGCCGAGCAAAGGACCAAATCTCCTTCTCTAAAGGTTCTCTCGTCAACTTTCTTGTTGAAAGCCCTCGACATCCTAGCTTGGTAGAACTCAATGCATTGTTGAGCCTCCAGCGCTTCTCATCTAACATCTCAAGCTCTTCGAGACGCGATGTTGTTCTTCGGTCGCCATCTCGCTGAAAGGATGCGGCGACGGACCAATTTCAACGGAGAATCGCCGCACCGTGAAACCGTGGAGTACGGGTCTCCAGCATGGCGTATGCATAAGCAGCGATACCCGTAGTAAGCCTCCGAAGTTTATCATCCCAGCCTCTTGTTACTCTTCACAAGCTTCACGTAATTTTGATAATCGCCTTGTTGAATGCCTCGCTAATCCATTTGTCCGCCGGATTATAAGTCCGCTGACGACATCTTGTATCTTGAACTTTTCGCAAAACCCGATGAAGGAATTGCCGATGAATTGGGACCGCTATCATGCACGATCCATCTGGAACACCGCGGTCGATAAATGACATGGTGTTTGATAAATTTGACGACTGCATTTTACTTCTTTTAGCGGATTGCTTCACCTCACTGGAGAAGTAGTCGGTGATCGCTAGAATAAACCGACGCCTTTGACCGACGGAGGAAAATGGGACCTACGACGCCCATTCCCCATGTCTCAATGGCCGTGATGGGTCGGGATGCAACCGCCAGAGGCCGATGCATATAATTCGCGGAATTTGACACGCGGGCATTTCCGAGTGCACTCGACCGGCATTAATCATCATGCCAAAAGTAGCCCATTCTCCCGATTCGATCAGAGCTTGGGACCAGCCGGTGTGCACCACATTCACCTTCGTGGTGCTTCCCCGGGACCTCCTCGCCTTTGAGAGGCATCGGAGCAAAGACCATCGCATTCTCGACGCATATAACATCCGGGTTTGAGTGTCATAAAGAATCTTGAGCTCTTCACGGATTCTCTCTCTCCTTCACGCCTTCCGCGAATACCATGTAAGACGAATCGATGATAGGAAAGCCAATCTCGGCTCCAACTTGGTTTGGGTTGTATGTACTTTGGTAACTACCCCTTATCTTCTTGTGCCTCATCGTGATAATGGTAACGAAGAGTTGGTGAGTCCCGACCGTGAACTAGTTGCTCGTCTCTCGAAGGTTGTGCTAACGACAGCCTAACGCCGCCAGCATCCGCATAAGCGCTTTGAGGGGATATATTCGATGAAAACTCTTCAATGAGTCCGCTATTTCAAGCCTATCCGATGATAGATTAGATCCGATTCTCGACTTCGTAGTCACCACTTAACCCGCTTAACTATCAATGTGAATCGCCATACGCTTCGAGATATTCGACCCCAGCTCTTTACGGCTAAGTCCGAAGTAGCGCTGTATTCGCTACGCTATTGAACAAGGTTCGTGAGTGAATAAGCACGGCATGACATGATTCCCGGAAACTAAGACAACCCCGACCTACGAAATCTTAGAACATCCGGGGCACTTGCCACATTGGTAGCTCGAGAGGCTCCACAAAATACAATCGCCATATTTGTTGGTGCGATGTAGTGTTGACTTCTTGAACTTCATCCGAAGATCATCATATAGCTCAACCGCATCCGCTGTCGGCCGGCGTACCAAGAGATCACAAATCGCTTGTCCTTTGACCGACTTCTGTTTGAAGTGCAAGTCATATCGGGACAAGAGCAAGGCCCATTTCGCCAAACGCCAACTCATCGAGGCCTACCGGTCATAAATATCCGGACCGGATTTACGCGAGATAACATAAATCGCTCGTCCGACTAAATAGTGTTTTCAATCGCAACACTAATGCAAGGCACCGCTTCACCATTGATATCGACTCAAAGACCACTAATGTTCGCTCGTAATACATCGCCGCTCCGGATCGCTGCCGCCGCCTTTGCGCGAGTAAAGCTTTAACGAGTGATCCGCTGCCTTGACGTAGATCAAAACGGTTTTCCCATCATGTGCAACAAGAACAGAGGTTTAGCGAGATACGACTTGATCTTCAATGCCTTCCGGCAGCGCCGCCCCAAATATATGACACGCCTTCTTGTTCAACTTGAGAACTGCACTTCCTGATAGGTTCGATATGAACCGCCGGATGTACGCCAATCGCCCTTGTAACCCCCTCGGTTCTCTCGGATTTCTGAGGTTGCAACTTGAATTGCCTTCACTTTGTCGATCGACGTGGATTCCTTTGTCGGTGACGACGGCCGAGGAACTTGCCACCGACATCCCAAGGAAGGATTTGGTGGTTCATCTTTAGCCGATGAGTCCGCATGAGTTCAATACCGCTCTAAGATCTTTGATGTGATCTCCTTTGTCACGCTTTTCACGACCAAATCGCCGACGTAGCATTCGACCGCTTTCCTCAAGATGATCCCGAAAATCTCCGCCATTGCTCGGGTATGTTGCGCCGCATTTTGAGGCCGAACGGCATGACCGCGTAGCAATATATGCCGATGGGCGCTCAACGCCGTGGTGTTTGGCCATCGGGTACATCTTGATTTGATTATACCCTCAAAAGCCATCCATAAAGGACATTCTTTCAAATCCACACGTGTTGTCAACTATGACATCGTGATTGGAAGAGGAAAGTCATCTTTCGCAAGCCGCTGCTGAGGTCTCAGAGTCCATACGCATCCTAATCAACCCATTTTTCTTCATGACCGACTATATTCGCCACCCAATCCGATGTTGAATTTCCTTGATGAATCCCGATTCTATGAGTTTCTTCACTTCGCCAACAATTGCCTTCACTTTGTCGATCGACGTGGATTCCTTTGTCGGTGACGACGGCCGAGGAACTTGCCACCGACATCCCAAGGAAGGATTTGGTGGTTCATCTTTAGCCGATGAGTCCGCATGAGTTCAATACCGCTCTAAGATCTTTGATGTGATCTCTTTGTCACGGCCACGCACCAAATCGCCGACGAGCATTCGACCGCTTTCCTCAAGATGATCCCGAAAATCTCCGCCATTGCTCGTATGTTATGCCAGCATTTTGAGGCCGAACGGCATGACCGTAGCAATATATGCCGATGGCTGCTCAACGCCGCGGTGTTTAGCGCCATCGGGTGCATCTTGATTTGATTATACCCAAAAGCCATCCATAAAGGACATTCTTTCAAATCCACACGCGTTGTCAACTATGACATCGATTGGAAGAGGAAAGTCATCTTTCGCAAGCCGCTGAGGTCTCAGAGTCCATACTGCATCCTAATCGACCCATTTTTCTTCATGACCGACTATATTCGCCACCCAATCCGGATGTTGAATTTCCTTGATGAATCCCGATTCTATGAGTTTCTTCACCTCGCCAACAATTGCCTCCAATATTTGTGGATCTAAACCGCCTTTGCCGTTGCTTGACAGTTTGACATCCGCTTTGATGTTGAGGCGATGTGTTGCCACATTAGGGTCAAGTCCCGCATGTCCTCGTAACTCCGTGCTAATACATCGATATACTCCCCGATTAGGGCAATCAACTCTTCCTTTCTTCCAAGGGAGAGTATTGCTGATGTTTATGAGTTTAGGATGCTCTTCATCACCCATATTAACTGACTACCTCGCCCTTAGTGGGGGTTCTCTTTGTTCAACCTATCCCCAAACCGCTCTTGAGTTGATGGATCCATGGGTCTTCCCATGTTGGCATGTCTTCATCACTCTCAACAAGAGATCGATCGTAGCCATATTTGACATTAAAGCCTTGAAAGCTTCTCCAGGTCGGGTGTCAATCCCAAGTCAAGAGTCGCATTTAATGTCCGCTCTCACCGGTGGATTATTATCAATAAGCCACGAGCATTCATCTTCCGAGGAGGATTCAGATCCCAATCCCCTTCTAAATGCATAGTAATTATCCGCTTCCCTTTGGGACATATGCCGCTCGAGGGACTCGAGGACCTCGCCCAAAACATAGACCTTCCTCGTGTCAAGTCATACCCCCATCTCTTCATGATACCTGTTTCGACTATATCTCAATGTGTGGAGGATAGGCCCATTGTCATCTTCATCTTCTTCAAAGAAATGATTCGGCGTTGAACCGTGATTCCTTTTCCGTGAAACCAAGTCTTTTCACTACTTGATCTTCGGGATGACGAAAAGCCGCCCCAAAGGAGTCTCGAACCGCTTGTGTAAAGCAAGATGACCGAAGCAAGGTGTGCAACTCGATCGTTGTATAAACCTCGCTATCACATCATTCAAAAATAAAGGGTACTCTAAATCGCCATTTATTGATTCATCGGCAATTTGCCATTAATGTTCATCCGACGATTCTTCATCGCCAAGATTGATTACAAGGTACAATGTCATTTAAAACAAAACCTCCACTATAACCAAGCCCGCTTTATCGCCACCGCCACCGCATCTTTGGGCCGATGATTCAGCCGGACTCATTACCGTAGAGGAGAGAATCGCTGAAATAATTCTCCATCCCCTTAAACGGTTGTTTGTCCGCGACCACCGCCTTTGACTCATTATTCGTGGTTCACATATTTGAGACACCGATGAAGAGTAGACGGACTATAACGCTATTGTGGATCCAAGGTCCACTCCAACAATAAGTTATAGGAAGTCTCGCCAATCACATAGCAAGTGACTTCGACTTTAAGTCCCCATTTGGCACTTAATCCGATTTTACCAAGTGGGCGGACCCACCGTGTTAAATCCAGATCATTGTGCCGCTGATGCTAGCTTGCCGGGCAGGATCCCAAGGTGATACATGAGGCGCAGGGCATGATGCTCATTACCGAACCCGGATCGACTTGATCCGCTAACTTCGCTAGAACCAATATACCCGTGAAGTATAGCGCCTATCGGCTTGGAATTCCTCGCTTGCATATCCTCCTTTGTAAAAGTGATGCAAGGGAAGTGTTTAGTCGCAAGGTTGATTGCCGGGCCAACTCTTCCGACTCGCCTAATCTGGTGAGGAAGACTTCAATCGGCGAGGGCTTTGAAGAGCTTCGCCTCTCTTTGATAAGCGCAAGAACTCATAGAGAGTGATCCTTGCGGGATATTGGCTAATTGGGCCATGACGCCGGCTGTATGGAGAGTTCGGTTCCCGCTTATCTCTTCCACCGGGCGACCAATCGAGACCGCCGAGTTGAACTTCATGCGCCGCTTTGTCGTAGCTTTGGCGTACCACTCTGTCGCTCTCAGGCGAGTGAGGGGATTTGTTGGTACCCCACCGGAGCCGCCTTGGCATTAGGGTCGGGACTTCGGTACTTGTATTTGTACCGTGGTCCACCTCGTGGCGCGGGTTTGTGTTCCCTTCTGACAACGGAATGTTACCACTGCTCATCGCTTCCACTATGAAGTAGCATGGCATGCCTTTCCCTTCGCCGCTTTTTCTTCAACGAAGAAGAGGCTACCCATTGCTCATCTTCAAGAGGAGTTCGTGGACTCCACAAGACTTCGCCATTCGGGTTGTATACTATACAAGTCCTTTCCGGCGCTGTTTGTGTGTCGCCATTTACCGGCTTCATCGCGACTTTGACCACGGTTCAGTTCAAACCATGTCAACGGCACCAACCGCTTATGGACACCGTGATTCGCCCGACCTTCTTTTCTTTGGACGGCTTCATAGTGATGACCCCACATCAATTAAAGCCCGGATTTTGTCCTTAGGGTGAAACAGATTTAGTGGGTGATGAACCGCCCTATGGTATGCGACAGATTGGGTCATTCGTTTCATTGCCTCCTCTTGATTCGAATCGAGGGAGCTTGATCTTGTTATTTTCCACAAGATATTTGAAGAGACCGGAATCTCGCCGTCCCTAAAGGAATAGGACTTCGAAACCGCTGCTAAGGCCTTTCGCTTTGTGGCCCAGTTGCCACGCTGATTGTGGTCGCGGCGCTCGCTGTTGCTGCCGGCCGCCGCGGGTTGAGTTGAACGCTTTGTTCGAACCGCTGCCTTGGTTGCTTCTTTTCCTTTGCCGCTGGACAAAATTACGCTCGAGCTTCCATTGCCGGCCGCCTTTTCCGCTTTTTCCTCTTGAGGAACCCGCTTGTTTCTCCACGAACCTTCAGTCCTTCCACGCTATCGATGGTTGTACCCATTGCTTCAAGCACATCTATCGATAAGTTATCGGCGGTGTTTGAGGATGAACTCCTCTCGCTATTGATCCCGACAGCTCATTGCCTTGTTCCGAATCGCTTAACAAAGATGTCCACGGTTTCTCCGCCTCTCGCTTTCGCCGGAGCAATGTCCCGACGATACCTCGTATCGCCATCAAAGAAATTGGTAAGGAAGCTAGACTCCATGTCGCCCCACCGGAATGCTCCCCGCTTGAGACGGCGGTACCATTCGGCAGCCCCGGCTAAGGGTGCTAACGAATGACCGAACCATCGTGGGTTCGCTGTCGTAAATAACTCCAGGTGTGACTTGAAATAAATCGCGCCGTCGGGAACCCTTCCCACAAATGGTGTGAAGTTTATTAAGTTAAACTTCGATGGTACGGATTGATTCCCATTCCCTGTATGGGCAAGGAATACCCGTTTTTATTTTGAGCGAAATCAATGAATTGATTTTGCTCTCCAAGTCTTTGATCTTCTTCGCCTAGCAACAACATCTATGTTTTGCCCGCTATGGGTTCGTGAGGGTTATCATCTTCTTGTGCTTCCTCCTCGATCCGAATCGCTATCATCTTCATCGACGTTGACGCCGACTCGATTCACCTTGATGTTTTGTCAAGGCTTGATCTTGGTCATGCATTTCTCTCATCGCCCGCATGGCCAACTCCATTTCTAACTTGAAGTTTTCCCTGTTTATTCAACGCTCGCCTAGCATTTTGGCCACTTGATCTGCATCGATCATAAGCTTTCGGGGCTCCTTCGCTAGATACAAGATGATCGATGCGACAGGAGCCAATATCCGACGATCATCCTCCGCGTATCCCCTTCGTGGTTTATCGATTCGACCGCTTGATAGTCCCGACCGCAAACGAAGTTAGGCTATGGCGCGCCGAATAGCCCGTGACGATGGTTCTTTGTCGGGTCATATTATTAGTGACCTCGCAACTCACCCTCCTCGAGGTCATCTTTATGGAATCGCCTTGACCTAGGTCTCTAGATCTCCGTGGTGAGTCTCTCGAAGACCGACACCCTTCGAGCTTGATGGCAATTGCACTCCGAGAGCATCGCTTTAATGAGCTTGAGCACAAGCATGATCGCCAATTGGGGAATCCTTCGAGATTTTCTCGCCTCTTGCACGGTAGAACAGCTTTCATGTGTACCGGAGCAACCTCACGTGATGCCTGATTCGGGTATAACGCCCTCATCGCCGATGAAAACGCCTCTTCCGAGGACGGTCAATCCATCGAACTTCCGAAGTGACTCGCTTAGACTTCCGCCGATGTGGGCGCTGTCTCTCAGCAGACTCTGACTTCCGATTTTCAACCTAGAGAGGCCGCAGGAATCTTCTTGTCCTTGTTGGAACGGGTGCCACTTCCCTCGCATGAGGAGTGACCCGCGGATTCTCTCCGAGGACCAAGACCATCCTTGATAGTCGGGTTTGGTGATGGTGACGAGTTGGCTTCACCATCGATTCGATGCACGCCTTTGTCTTTGAGGCCGCCGCCTTGGACTTTGGCTGATTTGTAACGCCAGATCCTTCGGGCTAAGCCGAGACGAGTGTGGGCGATCGAGGTTGGGGCACCATTAGACTTGGGCCTCCAATCTCGGGCAGACGCTGGTGGCTTCTTTGCCACTTCCTCCTTCAACTCACGAGCCTCTGCACCAAAGCTCGTGCTTGCCAAGCGAGTGCGCGGGCGCCTGATGCGCCTCGGTGGAGCGGTTCCGCTTGACACGACCACTCTCCGCTGGGAGCTTGATAAACTGCCGATCACTTGAGGCCAAGCCTCGCTGAGTTCGATCTTAGATCCGCTTCATAGCGACCCCATCCGCGGGATTGCATGGCCTTGGCGAAGTTTGCGCGCCATGCTCGCTGCCGCTTTGGCTCGCTGAGAGTGCGGGCCATCGACGCTTATATCTCGCACCATCCGACTTCGGCCGGGGATTTCGCCACCAAGCGGGTACGAGTTGGACTCGCGCCCCGGGCTCTACATCGAGGCCCATCGGTTCTCCTTGCCGAGACCTTCTTGGAGCCGCGGGGAACCGATTCGGAGGAGGGTGAGGATAGTACTCCTCGAACTTCTCCCGAACTCAACTCGAACCTCTTCTTCCACCGATAGGGATCCGCTGGCATACGCATCACCTGATTCGAGGTCGGGGGTTCCCACTGTGGTCGCCTTGTTCGCAAAAAGTCGGTTTGATTGTCATTGATTTGAACTTGCTTACGCTTCTTTTGGCCTACAACAAAATTCAAAGAGAAATAATTTTAAAGAGTTAAAATGAAGTGTACACAATATTTGAGTAAGTGAAGAAGTTCTTGCTTCACGATGATGTCATGTTGTTCGCAAAGGTGATCTCAACTCTGTTAACCGGCTATAAAGCTCTCACTTTTCCGATGTCTCGGGTTAAATGCTAACTTGTCCAAGAGCCAAGTGTTCTTTGGTGGGGTAAATTATGCTCTCAAGACCTCAATTCGAACTGCTGGGTTTCTCGAGGGGACTTTACTCGTATGCTATCTTGGTATACCTTTGTCATCGAAAGGGCCTCTTTCAAGTGATTGTGCTTATTGAAAAATTCTCTCAAAGATTAGATGTTGGACCTCCGATTTCTTTCCTTTGCGGAAGATCTGCACTCATTAAATGTGATTTACAAAGATGGATGCATATGGGGAGTATTTTTCTTTTGCCTAAGAAAGTTATACATGAGGTGGAACAAATTTGTGGACTTTTCAGGGACAGTTCATATGGCAATCACACTAAAGCAAAGGTTGCTTGGATTCAGGTTTGCAGGCCTAAACCAGTTGGAGGTCTTGGTTTACAAAGAAATGTTTCTTTTAAACAAAAGCCTTGTTCTTAAAAATCTATGGTCTCTTGCTCTTAAAAGAGACTCATTGTGGGTGAGGTGGGTGCATGGTTATTACCTTAAGGAAAAATCTGTTTGGGAGCTTGACTTAAAATGTAGAACATGCACAAAAACATGCACAAACAGTTTTCAGAACAGAGTAGTCGACTACTAGGCATTGTAGTCGACTAATCTGCAGCAGACAGAAAGCGGGTTTCGGGCTGGGAACAGAGTAGTCGACTAACTGAAGTAGTAGTCGACTAACTGAAGTAGTAGTCGACTAACTGAAGTAGTAGTCGACTAACTGGCAGATTCAAAACGGGTTTTGGTTTTAAACCCGGTTCGTTTAGAGTTTATATATAACCCTAAACCTGATTATTAGGGATGTATTAAGCACGTTTTGGAGCAGCCTTTGAGAGGGTTTGGTGCATCTTTGGAGAGGAGATCTTTGGAGAGATTGAGAGGTTTGTTTTTTAGGGTTTCTTTGTGAGAACTTGTAATCCTAATTTGTATTCTCTTTCTATTAGTGAAAATCCCTCCTTACCCGGACGAGGCAACTTGTCAACCAACGAAATCTCGTGTCTTTACTCTTTTATTGTGTTTTGCTATGTTTGTGGTGGTTTCTCTCGACGGTTCCGCGGTCAGCGCGCCCAACATAAAAGCTCACTTTTCATGGGTTTTCAGAATGATACTTAAATTGAGACAATATGCTGCCTTGTGTATCTCTTGAGGAGGGTTATTTGAAATGGCTTGGACCTAAGCCTGAATTTTCTTCATCATCCACTTATCGGGTTCGCAGGTGTTTTTGAAAAGAAATTATGGGCTCATGTTGTTTGGACCATCACAAGCAATTCCGATCCGTGGAGACCCGGTTCGAACTACAGATAAAGGCTCGCTTCAAGGAAACGTAAGCCGCTCGAGGGATCACACCCACGAGGAGAGGATCGCCGAGCGGTGAGATCTACGAGAAATCACAATGACCTCGAGGTTAAGACGGCTTAACCTAGAGGGTATCTCAGAGCTCGACTCAATTCTGCTACTTCGCTTGTAGATCAAGGCCGATCGCTTCCGGCATCAGCTGCTGTTCTCTGACCGCTACCGACACTCAGAATTCTCGCAAGAATTCTTCAAGTCCGAGCTCTTCCAAATCCCCAAGAATCCAAGCCTCCCCGGCCTCCTCAAAATCCAAGCCCTTAATCCGCCGTCCTCGAAGATGACACCCCCTATTTATACAATGGAGGGGTGCCTGCCACTGGCTCCCACATTGCCGAGCCACTCCGCCAGGTTAAGAGAGGTGGCTCTACCATGGTGGTCGAGCCCCTCGCCAAAGTGGCCGAGCCTCCTACCACTTGGTCGAGCACCTCTGGCCAAGTTGGCCGAGGTGGCTCTACCAAAGTGGCCCAGCCTTGGCCACTTTGGTCGAGGTTTGGTCACGCCGCCTTTATGGGCTTTCCTGCCGCTTCGCCGCTTTCTCCGTCGATTCTTCGTCGATTCCTTGGTCTTCGGGCTTAGTTTTGCTCTGATGATATGCGTTGTGTTTGAATGGTGCGATCAACTTTCGAGCTTGCGGCCCGTTTGCATTGGGACTAAATGCGGTTGATTCAGTCGTCAGCGTTTGAGTTTAGTCCACTTTCGACGCGTCGTTTCATTGGCTCGTCGCCTTGCCGACTCACTTTATGCGCTCGTCGATTTGCTCTACGCGTTTTGTGGCGTGATGCGTTTTGTGACGTCGGTTTGTCGAATGGATTGTTAGTTGCCAACCCACCGTCACGAGTTTCGTTCGGGTACTGATAAGCAATTTTTTATGCCTACAATGTTGTTTGGAATAGAATGTCAATCCCCAAACATTCTTTTACATCCTGGATGGCTTGTTTAGACAGATTACCTACCAAAGCAAGGCTTCAACATATGGGTGTTCTTGAAGATAATTCTTGTGTTTTATGTGATGTTATGATAGAAAATAGAGATCACTTGTTTTTTCAGTGTAGTTGCAGTCTTCAAATCTGGGTTCGAGCTATGTCTTTTGTGCAAGAGCCAAGTCCTCCTTGTAGGTGGCAGGAAATCATTCCTTGGATGATAGATATGAAAGGAAGTGAAAGTATTAGAAGAATTAAAAGGGCCACTGCTAATGCATGCATTTATCATATTTGGAGAGCTAGGAACTTGTTGATTTTTTAGGGGAAAAACCTGCTTGTGGAAGAGATTATTCAGCATATCATTTTTGAAGTGAAAATAATGCGCACCAAAGTGGTGAAGATGAAGGACAATGCAGCAAATAGGAGATGGTGTAGTGCAATGAAGATTTACCCTCAGTTTGTGATAAAAAAACTGAGTCTGTATCCGTGCATATTTTGTCATATGTGGAGTGTGTGTCTCTCAGGTTGTTGAGTTGGAGTTTTCTCAGAGATGTATAGGGTTGATAGTTAGTGTGGTGATGACTTGAGTTGGGTTTATTCCTTGTCTGTTAGGAATATATCATTGTATACAGGTTGTTGAACTTCATTGCAAATTGGTAATAAGAATGATTCACTTACTTACCAAAAAAAAAGTGAAGAAGTTCATATGTTTGTTCTTCGTTAAATTGGTAAGTTATTTTTTCTCAGGTACGTATCTTACACCCATTTGTAAAATATTTTTGTCTTTTCCTTTGTGTGTGTGTATATATATGTACTCTCTTATAATAATAATATAAAAGTTCACACAAAATTTTTCTCGTATGTATCTTATATTTTTTAGCTTTTTCCTTCTTTGGGGATTTCTATGCAAGTTTGTGGTGAAAATTGGTTGAATTTTCTGTAGTATATGGGTATTAGATATGCATTGATGTGGTTAGGAATGAGTTTTTTGTAATAAAAAAAAACAATTGCATGATTACAGTTCAAAGATTTGATTTTTTTATCAAAATTGTTCTTCAACCATCAACGATCAAAGATGGTCACTTTTATCATCGATGGTGTACAGTTATCATCGATGGTGTACAGTTAACCATCAATGGTCAGTTAACCATCAATGGTCAATGAGCAGTTTTGTAAAATAAATCCTTTTATCATGTGTTTTTCCATTCAACCTTACTTCGCATTCATATGTTGTGACAATTCTCCATATTAATTTTTTTTTGTTAATAGAGATATGTCAAGTGCCAAGAGAGCAAGAGTTGATCTTTTTTTTCCCTTAAGATGCATACAATAGAAGGTTGAAAAACTTCTTATTGTATATGAGCGGGGATTCGATACACAAAGTCTACATGAGCATAACAATATTGAGAATTTGCTTGAGAAGCTGGGGTTAACACCTATGGCTAAAAAGAGACTCAAAAAGGCTAATATCATCTTAGTGAGAGAGTTCTATCTCAACTTTGAGAAAGAACAAAATAAGGATATAGTGACCACTGTTGTTAGGGGAGAGAGATAAAAATCACACCCTCTTCTATTCGCAAAGTCTTGAACCTCTCTAAACCCCCTTCTAAGAGCTTAGATGTTTTAATATATTCCCTTAATGTCATTGTCAGTTTAGAGGAATGTGATAAAATGGTAAATTTTCTGTGTGGGAAGGTGTATTCTGGGATCTTTAACTCTGGGTATCCTAAGGCAGAATATATCTTATACTCAATCTCTTTCTCAAGTTTGACATGTACCCCAGTGCTGCTCATACTACTCTCGGGATCTGTGATGTGGTACTCATATACTGAATAGCCAAGAGAAAGAAATTTGATTCTGTTGCTTTGATTTTTACTTGGCTGAACATGGTTGTCACTGCTGTTCGAGAAGTTATTGATAAGAAAACTAGGCAGAGCCTCAGCATGTGTATCCTTTCCTCATCACCCATATTTGCCAAGATCTTAAGATCTACAAACAAATTTAAGACAGGGAGAGTACCAACTCTTTGCAGAGACTGCAAGGAAGAGTATTGTAGTGAGGGAAAAGGGAGAGACTACAACAGGTTAGTCTTCTGGATCACAGCCATTTGCAACTCAGGCACCAGAGTCTTCTTCTACTTAATGGACACTACAACTCTTGGTGATAGGGTGGAGGGTCTTAGTGACAGAGTTGATAGCCTGGAGAGAGATATGACGACTCAGCATGTCTATTATGATGCTTCCCTACAGTATATAATGGGGCTCTGTGTCGGATGGATTTGACATTGGGAAGGCAACCCGTTTATGTTGATTATCTTTCAGGACTATCACAACCTATTGGAGCTCCTCATCCATCTACTAGTCATGGAACTGATGGTGCAGATGATGTGGATATGGACACACAGAGGGAGGCCACAGATGCATTTGATAAGGATTACAATGAGCCGTGAGCTATGTTTCTGAGGAGGTAGTTTCTTTTTTTTCTTTTCTTATTTTTTACCTTTATTTATTTTGTGGATTGTATATATTTTTCTATGTGATGCATGAGATACTTAGTCTGTATTAACTATATTATATGCACTGTGGGATGTTTAGTCTCATACAATCGTTTATTTCATTTGATGCATCATTCTTCTATTTTTGCACTTTTTTTTGTGTTTCTTTTTGGTGTGACTTTATTTTTTAACTTTTTATTTTTATCCTTTTATTCTTTTGTTCTTTTCTTTTCTTTTTTGTTTTTCCTTTAAAAAATGTGTGACATGCCTATATATCTACATTTTGTGAGATATTTTTTCATATGATAATGTTCTTTAGTATATATGAATGAATATGACATGCATAGTTCACATCTTTTTTATATATATGTCTATACACACGATGATTCAATGTTGGATGTGATAATCACATTTTAATGACATTTTAATAACCTCATTATCTATTTTATATCAATAAATATGTTACTAATAATATGTTTTATCTTATTTTGCGTAATAATGGAGTATTAATGAATAAAAGCTCAAATGACTCAAATTCTCTCAATTTCTACCAATTTTGAAGCCCAAATCAAGACAAACGAAGGCCCAAGATACAAAGGGAATCCAAGAAGAATTCGTGCAAAATATCAAGAAAAGACAAACTCCATTGGGAACCAATCGGTTGACCAACCGGTTGGCCAACCGGTTGGCTAACCGACGACCAACCATTATGCAGCAGATTCAATTAAGGAAAGATTTCTCTTCCTTTTGGCCAAGTTTGATCCAATGGTTCACATCAACTCCGTTGGGGTATAAATAGGGTAGTATCCGAGGGTTTAGAGGTGTGAAATATTTTGTAAAACTCCTTTGGAGAGAAAGGGTTGCTCTTGTTTTAGAGTACCTTTCATTGTAATAATTTTTCCTCAATAAATAAATATTTTCACCCCTTCAATCCCATCTTCTTCTTCTTGTTCAAGGACCAAAAGGAGGATGAGTTGATGATGATGAGCGTGTTTCTCTTTATTTCTCTTTATTATTTCTTTTTATTTTGTTATTTATTTGCTTTGTAGTTTAGATTTAATAGCTTTTGTAGTTTAGATTTAATTGCTTTGTAGTTAGATTAGTTTAGAATTTTTCTTTTCTTTTTATTTTCTTTTCTTTTTCTATTTGTTTGAATTTCCCAAGATGTTGAACTAAACTCTTGTGGGGATCTAGGTTGCATGAAACTAGTCTAATCTCTTTTGTGTTTATGAATCATCTCTTATGCTTAAAAGATCATGTTTAGGTTAATCAACTAGAGAACTAATCGATAGAAGAAGAATTTGATAGTTTATGCTTTCCTTAAGTGGTTTGATAGGCTATGCTTATGAATTCTAGGATTATTATCTTGTTATTACTCTCTTCATGAGTTTGAATTTCAATTAGGTGATAATTTGATAAGTTATGCTTTCCTTAAGTGGTTTGATATCTTATGCTTAATAAATCTAATATGAGATGTGGTAAAAGAGAATTTTTCGTAGATTATAATTTGAGTTAGCTAGTGGATTCAATTCTAGATTCCTTCATCTCTTATTGAATTCTCGCCTTTTAATTGTGATTCCTTTCACACATAATCCAAATCCACTCTCTCATCACTTCATCATATTTTCATATTATCTTGAATAAAACCCTAATTGTCACACATAATTTGAGAACCGAACTTGAATCAAACACTTCCTATTTCCTTCCTCGTGGATCGACAATCTTAAATACTATAACTTGACAATGGTTGTGCACTTGCGACTATAAAAGGTAAACACTCGGTTTTGCCCATCAAGTTTTGGCCATGTCGGGAACGGTGTTAAGTAGGAATTTTTCTTAGTTCTTTAACTTGTGTGTTTGTCTATTGTGAATGACAAAAAGAGCTTGAAGGCAAGGAGTTGAAGATTCGAGATTGAAGGTTGCCTCCAACGAGGCTTTGCATTGCTTTTGCTGTAACTCTTCTCTCTAGTATTTTTAATTCCACCCTAGGTAGTTCATCACATTAGAGACAATTAGGTTAATAAAAAAAAAAAAACTGACTTTCTTTCTTGTCGACCATAATTAAAAAAAAATATATATATTTTTCTTTCTCATCCTTTTAGTTGCTTTTAATTTCTAGGGTCGCATTGCATATAATAGTAGGAATTCACCAAAGTGATTTGAGCATTTTGAATTGACACTCACTTGAAAATATTTTAAGGGCAAAACCCATTAATCAAGATAAGGTGAGGATTTCATCACCCTTTCCTTCACCAAAAATCACCGATTCCTCACTACACAAACCCAAGCCTCCTAAAAGAATTAGACGCTGGCCCCTAAGGATTCGAGCTCAATAAGGAACAAGAAATTCTTGAGTGAACTGTCTAAGTTTATTTGGATTAATTGGTGTCTAAGGCAAGGTTTAGGTTGCAAGCGTCCCGCAAGGAACGAGGTACTTAATTGATCTTTGATCTCCTCTAGTACTATCCTTACTCGGCTAATTACCCACGTAAACCGGATTTTTTCACTTAGGAGTTTTGGTTAGAGTCGGTCTAGCCGAAGTTTAGGCTTAACCCTAGAGTTAGGTGATTGAAAAGTGATTGCCTTGATTTGTTAATTTTTCTTTTCTTCTTCCCTCTTCTTCTCTTTTCACCATCTCACTAACTTTTTCATTTTTTAATTTAAAAAAAAATCTCTTGATTTTGGTTCATGCAAACTTGTTAGGAATAATACCAATCGCTTAGTTCGCCTCGATTCAACTTCTCAACCAAACGAAATGGCCAATCCTCCCGTTCTTCAAGATATCTCTACCCAACTAGGAATGCTATCCCTTCATGCATTAAGCTTCCCAAGCAAATGGAACTAATTTCAACTCCGACCACATTTCATCAACATGCTTCCAAAATTCTTAGGTAAACCTAAGACGATATATTTTCATCTCTCAATTTGTAGAAGTCTCCTCATGATTAAAATGAAAGACCTAACTGAGGATGCAATTAAGCTTCGATTTATTCCCTTCACTCTTAAGGACAAAGCAAAAAATGGTCAGACAGCCTTACCCACGATTCGATTTCAACTGGGATGATTTTGTAAAAGTTTTTCTAAAAAATTCTTCCCAATTCACAAAACGGTCAAGCTCAAACAAAGATTCAAAATTTTAGGATTGTCCCGTGAGCCATTCTCGAAGTATTTCGATAGGTTTAAGGATCTCCTCATCCAATGTCCTCACCATGGTCCGAAAAATGGCGATTGTGCCAAATTATTTACTAAGGATTGGACTATCCCGCAAAAACTTCCTTAGAGTCTATGTGTCAAGGGGATTTTATGAAGAAAAATGCCGATGAAGCGTGGGATTTCTTAGAGAGTCCGCCGAAAAACCATGCAATGGGAACACCGTGATGACCGTGGTGCATCGGTTCCTCAAGCCCAATCTAGTGGTCCTTCCTTAGGAACGAATATAGCCACTGAAGCAAAGATGGCGACGATCATGCGTAGGCTAGAAGCTCTCAAATCAAAGAACGCGCCCCGCCAAGTCAATCAAATCTTCACCAGTTGTCACAATTGTCGGCCCCCATCTCATGTTGCCGATGAATGCCCTCTTTAGGATCCGATCACCACTAGGTCGTTAATTTATTTCCAACCTCCTAGAATGATCCTTTGCCCCAACCTACAATCCCGGTTGGCGGAATCATCCCAACTTTGCGTGGAATCAAGGAAGTTACCCCAAATCAAAACGCCAATCCCACCTCAAACCAACAAATTCCTAGGGAAACACGATTCGCTCAATCCACCAAACAATTTCCATCACTCAAATCAACCTTTTCAAATTTCCTCCTCATCAACCCATCTAATCTTTCTAACCCGGATCCGAAAACGCTTGGTGTCATAGAAAAGGGTTTAGAAGCCATGATCAAAACCACCACCAACCTATTGACTCAATCATCCAACACTCTAAATTCCTTCATGCAAACAACCAACCAAGCGATCAACTCGAACACTCAAGCCATCGCCAGATAGAAACCCAACTAGGGCAGCTAGCAAATGCCATGAGTGAAAGAGAGAAAGGAACATTTCCGAGTCAACCCGTGACCAATCCAAGGAACTCGTGTTCAACTTTTCAAGATCAAGTGAATGCAATCCATTCACCGTAACCGTGTTAATAATCAAATCCTTCGAATCCAGAGAATTATGTTGAATACATGCATCCCGATGCCAACATTTGAAGAACCCTTTGTTAATGAACCTAGGTTTGTAGAAAATAGAAAACAACAAGATTTCATTTTTGATGAAATTTTTGTTAATAATGAATCTAAGTTCAAAAGCATACAACCAATAATACCTACCTTCCATTGCCGCAAACATCACTAAAACCATGAAATTTTTGGAATTTAAGCACATCGCTGATTATATCATTTTGAAATTCTTTAAATTTCGGTAGAATTTTCGCAATAAGGTAGGAGTTAATGTAGAATGTGAGCTTCATGTTTCATCTTTTATTCTACATTTTTGTTTTTGTCCCACAATAATAATAAAAGAATTTATTCTTCTCTCATGTGAGAGTTTCTTGTTCTTAAAAAAAAAAAAATTGTAAATCATCGTGCATAATAAAAAAAAAATTGGTTTCGCCTCCCCTCGCATAATGTAAATGCGCTTTCAATTTTTTTTCTGTTCCAGTCATCCAACATCCGTAAGTGCTTCCACTCTTCTCCATGTTATTTTCTGCATTTACATTGAGGACAATGCAAATTTTAGGTGTGGGGTGGGACTTAGTCAAATTTCTCAGATTTTAGTCATTTTTATTTTTTATTTTTCATTTTCTTTTTCACTTTTTCATTTTCTTTTTCTTTAAAAAAAAAAAAATTGTCACTTGCCAACTTAATAGAGTTGATTAATAGTCTTCTAATCCGAGTTAGTTATACACTCAAGTTTACCTTTTATGATAATTTTAAATAAATTTCGAAGAATGATTTTCAAAGTGGTATACTTTACTAAAGTTTAACTTGGATGTTTAATCAGTGATGAAATTTTTATGCGTTTAACTTAGAGTTGAAAATGATTCTTTAAGTTGCATTAATCTAAATATTTTTCGAACATATATACATATACACATATATATATTATACTAACTTAACAAAAAGAGTGCGAAAAATGGGCACCAAATAAATTTCTCTTAAAATCATCGGTAGTTCTTTGTTACTAAGCCTAAGTTGACTGAGTAATTAAGCCCGAGGAGTATTTTTATGCTTAATGACCTAAGCCCAATTGGGTTGGGATTCATTGGCCCAAAACTCGCTAGATGGTCACTTAGAAAGCCCGATTAAAAAGAACAAGACTACCAAGAAAAAAAAAAAAAACTAACCATGTTTTTATATATATGGAAATAATGGTATATGTTCTTGATTTTTCAAAATGGGTTAAGAGACTTGAACATTGTTTGAAACAAAGAGTTAGCATGTTTCCTTCAAAACTTTTGAATTAAATCTTTGAGAAAAACTTGGTTTTGTATCACTACAATGGAAGGATTTTCTTAAGAAGTTTACTTTGGAATCATGATAAAAACGCTTTGAGTATTAACCGACTTGTGGAATTTTTGAATTATTCAATTAGCTTCTTTAAATTGGCAAGTTGATGAATTTTGTGGGTATATTCACTGCAAACCCTCACGAGACTACAACTCGCCCACTAGGGTAACCTAGGGTTTAAAGGCTTGTTGTATGCTAAATACAATCCGATTCCTCGCGAAAGTGAGTTAGGATTTTTCTTTCTTTCTTTTTATTTTTCTTCCTTGCTAGAGGACTAGCAAAAGTTTAGGTGTGGGGTATTTGATAATCACATTTTAATGACATTTTAATAACCTCATTATCTATTTTATATCAATAAATATGTTACTAATAATATGTTTTATCTTATTTTGCAGAATAATGGAGTATTAATGAATAAAAGCTCAAATGACTCAAATTCTCTGAATTTCTACCAATTTTGAAGCCCAAATCAAGACAAACGAAGGCCCAAGATACAAAGGGAATCCAAGAAGAATTCGTGCAAAAATATCAAGAAAAGACAAACTCCGTTGGGAACCATCGGTTGACTAACCGTTGGCCAACCGGCTTGGCAACCGATCACCAACCGACAGCGCAAATAGATTCAATTAAGGAAAGATTTCTCTTCCTTTTGGCCAAGTTTGATCCAATGGTTCACATCAACTCCGTTGGGGTATAAATAGGGTAGTATCCGAGGGTTTAGAGGTGTGAAATATTTTGTAAAACTCCTTTGGAGAGAAAGGGTTGCTCTTGTTTTAGAGTACCTTTCATTGTAATAATTTTTCCTCAATAAATAAATATTTTCACCCCTTCAATCCCATCTTCTTCTTCTTGTTCAAGGACCAAAAGGAGGATGAGTTGATGATGATGAGTTGTAGGTTTCTCTTTATTTCTCTTTATTATTTCTTTTTATTTCTTGTTATTTATTTGCTTTGTAGTTTAGATTTAATAGCTTTTGTAGTTTAGATTTAATTGCTTTGTAGTTAGATTAGTTTAGAATTTTTCTTTTCTTTTTATTTTCTTTCTTTTTCTATTTGTTTGAATTTCCCAAGATGTTGAACTAAACTCTTGTGGGGATCTAGGTTGCATGAAACTAGTCTAATCTCTTTTGTGTTTATGAATCATCTCTCTTATGCTTAAAAGATCATGTTTAGGTTAATCAACTAGAGAACTAATCGATAGAAGAAGAATTTGATAGTTTATGCTTTCCTTAAGTGGTTTGATAGGCTATGCTTATGAATTCTAGGATTATTATCTTGTTATTACTCTCTTCATGAGTTTGAATTTCAATTAGGTGATAATTTGATAAGTTATGCTTTCCTTAAGTGGTTTGATATCTTATGCTTAATAAATCTAATATGAGATGTGGTAAAAGAGAATTTTTCAGATTATAATTTGAGTTAGCTAGTGGATTCAATTCTAGATTCCTTCATCTCTTATTGAATTCTCGCCTTTTAATTGTGATTCCTTTCACACACAATCCAAATCCACTCTCTCATCACTTCATCATATTTTCATATTATCTTGAATAAAACCCTAATTGTCACGCATAATTTGAGAACCGAACTTGAATCAAACACTTCCTATTTCCCGTTCCTCGTGGGATCGACAATCTTAAATACTATAACTTGACAATGGTTGTGCACTTGCGACTATAAAAGGTAAACACTCGTTTTTGCCCATCAGATGCAATATATCATGATTCACGAGACACCTCACATGACATATGCACATATTTATTCCTATATTTCTCTTATATATTGTTGTGGGATAGTTGAGTTAAGGTCTTATACAAGTTTTGTGAATACATCAGTTTATAATTTGTGATATTGAGCTTTTTAGACTTGACTAGTGCACAAACCTTTATTTTTCATGTACTTATGTGTATTTGTGTCTAAATGTGAATAAATAATATGAGTGTATTTATTAAAAGAAGATCAAAGATCCATACTCTTATAAAATCTATGAAAACCAAGTGTATTTGTTAAAAGTTGGTCAAAGATCCGCACTCGTGATGTGTTGTTTGTGCGTTTCTTAGTGGGTAACTATCATGTACTGAATATAACATAATTTAGAAATAGTGTAAATCGTCCGCCAAACAATATCGTTTTTCCTTGTAACTCTTGTATAACTAAGGTGGTAGAATGATACTTTGGTGTTTATCTTAAAGGTTGAGCTAGATCAAGTCTTTCATAACAACTCATTTCTCACATTTTTACAAATGAATATATCTAGACTTGTATAACTACTGCGCTCTGTGTTACACTCATTTACAGTAATATTTAAACTGTTTGTTGAACATATAGTGCTGTTTCTCGAGTATTCATATATTTATCATCTGATATTTGGCAATTCGTGCTAATTTTTCAATATCAAATCTTGTGTGAACTTGTTTGCATATTTCTCCATACACTTATTGGATGATTCTGATTTTGTCTTGTATTATGTACATCCATAATAATGCTTTGACTTTTGATAATAACAAAAGGGAGAGAACTTGGTGAAATTGTGAATCATGCATGCGTTTTGTCTTCTTTAAAAAAATTTAAATAACTCTATGCATTATTGTAGGGGAAGTTCCATTATACCTATTTTTTTCATCTTACATTTCATGTATGCACGAAAGTAGGGGGAGCATTGTATATCTTTTAATATCTCATAAAAGTGGATGTGTGTTGTTGTTTGTCTATATATCTCAAACAATTCATTGAAGCGATGTTTCAAATTTCAAATTTGCTATTATCAAAAGGGAGAGATTGTTAGGACGCTGTCTGTACAATATCACTTGTTTAAGTAATATCAAATATTCACTTGAGTCTAACTTATGTTTGAGATGATCTAGTATAGGTGTATATAGGAACAGAACAAAAACGAGGCAATAACCGTCGAAATTAGCTCGAAAGCTGATTTTAGGACTTGCACCGTTGATGGTTCAAGATTGACAATCGATGATCCTCAATGGACCATTGATGATCCTTAATGGACCATTGATGATGTTATTGACCACCAATGATACAAAAGTTCAGAGAGGATTAGATCATTGATGGGGTCATTGACCATCGATGGTCGCTACATAACCATCAATAGTCAATTGCCGCCATCGACGGTCAATCAATTAATTTCAAAATTCAGAATTAAATCACAGCCGTTTGTTGCAGGTTACCTCTCAATCTTCTCCTATGTTTTGAAGCACTTCTTTCTGACATAAGTTGGGAGAAGGTAGGGTTTGTGAGATATCATCAACGGAGAAGTTGCTCGATTCCCCGGAGCCCGTCGATCCCTCACTCACCATGCACATCATCATCTGATCAATCAACAGCGAGGAGAGCCACCCTTCGATCTCAGAGTCCATCAAGCTTCTAGATCTCCACTTAAATCATCTTGAAGTTTGATCCATTGATCAAAAAGGGATGTAAGACTTTTCCAATTACATCTAAAAATTTGTTATTTATTCAAACTCATTTTCTTTTACGACGTACTCAAGCCGGATTAATTGAGGGTCGGGAACTAGCAATGGACCCCATGAATGATCTTAATTATTTAAACTATTTAAAAAAATTTAATTGTGAGGTCCACTTAGATAAACCAATAGTAGTCCACGTAGGTAATTTATAGGCTTTCCCTATGATCAACATTGAAGAGAAGCTGGACCCACACTAGAGGGAGTCTATCCGGAATTAATTCTTTTTAAAATGACTTTTTTTCTCTCATAATTTCCTTTCTTATTTCTGGCTTCTCATATAAAAGACACCCTCAAACACAGTTCTCATCAGTCTCGCTCATTCGCACTCTCCTTCTCCTTCTTCTCAAGCCATTCAACAAACGCAGTGAGAGTCTGAGTATCAGGCGTATAATGCTTCCGAGTGAACTCCTTCAGCGTTCCCCAAGTAAAGTCCGGATAAGCCCTCGGATGCTCGGCGTCCACGAGTTCTTCCGGTGGTCGGACAATCTTGCCCATCTCCGGCGACACAAAGTACACCATCGTCTTTCTTGTTGTCGTGCTGTTGACTACGGCTCTGTGCAGGCAGCTCTTGTACCTTTTGTTCGTCTGCGCCTTCATTTTTTACAACAAACAAATGCATATATCTATACATTAGTTGTTTTCAACTTAATTAATTCATTCATAATAATAAAGGAAACTAAAATTATAGAGATCTCACTATATTGCTGGACAAGTCCCCGCTCTTGAATTATCAATGATAATTACCGAAGAATGACCACTCACTCGCGCACATTGAGCGCGCATGCACGGACACATTATGTTATCAAAAAGTTCTAAAATTTCCATAAAATTAATTAGTTTCGTCCTTCTACACACGATATAAAATACCTTAAAATAACTGAAACTTTCGTTTTAGATAGTCAATGGATATTAATTTATTGGCTACTATTGATATAAGCCTATTTCAACTCTCGAATTTAGCACAAAAAAAGAAAAAGAAAGAAAGAAAGAAAACACTTACACTGAGGTCACTCTATTAAATCTAAACAACAAATTTAGCGGTCATAAGTGTGCTGCTGTACATCTATACCTTCTGTTATTGGGTGTTTTTATCATCAAGGTTTGTGTAATCTTAACATGTATCACATTAGCGACTCACCAGATAAGAGTGTGGAGTACACACATAAACTTTGATGTTATAATCTAATAATGTGAAGAATTTTTGCAATTTTGAAACATAGATAAGAAAATAAAATTTTACCATGAATGTATCTCCAATGTTGATGACAAAGGTGTTAGGCTTAGGGCTAACAGTAAACCACTTCCCATCCACACAAACTTGAAGGCCATCAACATTCTCATCTTGGTGCAGAATGGTGATGGAGTTTGGATCATAATGCGGACCAGTTCCTAAGGTTTGGTCTGGTTTTGGACTACGAGGGTAGTAATTGGCCATAAAGAAGGACTCGTTGTTTGCATAGAAGTCCCTAAAGGTTGAGCTATCAACTCCAAGGCTCAACCCTAACACCTCCAATATGTCCAAAGAGAGTTTGTCCATTGCTTTGAAGTAGTTTTGTAACACCACCCTGCAGTCAAAACCGTTTATTTTGAATAAAAATGAGAATATCAATGCAATTCATACATGCATGGTATAGTTGTAGTTATATTTGAATTAATTAAAGACTATAATTGTGTTTAGATATGAATATTGGATGGTTGTGAGACACTAATTTGAGATAATTTATGAGAATTTGGGGACTAATTAAACACCAATTTCAATGATTTGAGAGATTGAAACAACAATAAGAATTGTGGGACCTAATAGCAAGTTCAACTAATTTGAGGGGACTAGTTTGAACAAACTTAGAATAACATGGGGACCTATTAGCAATTTCAATGATTTGGGGCACTAATCGAAACTATTAAAGATTCAAGGCCAACAAATATCAACCCAGCAAACTAAAATAAATAAAACAAAATGAATAAAAGAAAGGAATTCGCGTTCAAGCTTTACCCGTATTGCCTGAACTCCTCACCCAACCTCTTCACGAAATACTCCTCCACACCCTCCCTCTCAACCCTTAACAGCTCCTTCCAGGGCATAATACACAAAAAACTCCCCATCTTTCCTCTTAACCCTCTCCTTCTCCTCCAAACCCATTAAGAAGAACTCCTCCGTCCCCCTCATCGCCGCCTTTATCAAACCCTCATCGACACCGTGATCCTCAACCTGGAAGAACCCGTATTCCTCGCATGCGTTGCGGACTTGGTTGGCGATTTCGTTGGTGGTTTTGGAGCTGTCGGAGAAGAAGTGACGGAGGTTGATTATGGGGAGGTTGATGGTGGTGGTGAAGGAGTCGGGGGTGGGGCGGTGGGGTTCGGACCAGATTAGTTGGGCGGGGATGGTGTTAGGGTTTTGGGTGAGGAGGGTGGGGTTGAAGATGATGGGGCCATCTGTTTCCATGATGAAGAATGAGAAGGGTGGTGGGGTTCTATATTAGGAGACAATATGTGCAGAAAATATGGTAAGATATAGTGCATGTATGTACATGCGTCAGAGAGTGAATGCAACCTGGAGGGATTTGGATCATCCTCACTATCAAAAAAGGCAGTAGAGATTCCATAAATTTTAATCAGACCATTTATTGCTCAATTGATGTGGGTGGAGAATTACAATTCATTCTGAGTATACATTTTATCATATCTCGATAAATTGCATTCATCCTATTTTACACTCAAAAAAATAAATCACAACCATATTAAGTAGTCAATGGTGAGAGGTCATGCAATGAGTAACACGCAAGGGACACCCAAATGTAGGACTAACACACAAGTATGTTAGGACGTAGTCCGTACAATATCTTTTGTTTGAGTAATATCAAACTCTCATTTGATAGCAATAATTGTTTGAGATGATATAGTATAGGTGAATACAAGTGTAAGACGTGTACAAGGTGAAACGACGCGAAACTTAGCTCAATAGCTAATTTCAACCATCAAACCATCGATGGTCAGTAGGGGCTCATCGATGGTTGACAATGTCATTGATGGCTACAGAACCATTTGATGAAATTCTAGAGACATGATTTCAACTCATCAATGGTTTGTAGGAACCCATCGATAGTGGTCAACATAAATCCATCGATGGTAAAGTCGGCTAATTACAGATTTTAAGTTTTAATCTTAGCCGTTCGTCGTTCCTTTGATCTCCAAACTCTACCACATTTATGATATCTCTTTCATAACCTATTGGAGACTATATATCATTGAAAGAGATAGAGAGAAGAGAGAGGTCTAGGTTTTGATTGAAGAGAGGTTATATTGAAGGTTTTGACCCCTGGAGCCTCGAAAACTTCTTTCTTGTCACTCACAATATATTTGAATCATTTCAGCGAAGAGAGTTGCCATTGGATCATCTACATCGTTCTTTATCGTGCTATGCTTAGATTCATTGAAGGTCAGTTTGTTTATAAATATGACTATAAATTTTTCATATTTTCTAAGCATAATTATGTTTCAAACTTGTTTTTACGGCATCTCAAGCCGGTGTTAATTGAGGGTTAGGAATAGGTAGGAATAAGTGTTTACTCACAGTTAGGTTAGAAGACTAGTTTCAGATAGATTTCAGGGTGCGGTCTTTGTAAGCCTACTGAATTGGGTTGTGATTTAGGTAACTCTTGGCATAGTGAGGAAACCCCTTCATGTGAAGAAATAGTGGACGTAGGATTACTATCCGCACCATATAAAATGTTGTGTGTCCTTGGTTGGTTGTTATTTATGGTAAATTATCATTGTTTGCTTTTATTTTATCTTTTTCGCTACATATTATGTGTTTTTAGCAAAAAATGATAGCAACCTTATTCACCTCCTCTAGGCTTGCATCTCAAATCCAACAAGTGGTATCATAAACTCATTACCCATCTTTAAGATTCACAACCTTTGGTAGAAATATCTAGGTTGACCACTGCAACGACTTTTCCAGAGGGACATGCAATTAACTGACCTACGCTTTTCGATGAGACAAACTACACCTATTGGTAATAATGTATGAGAGTCTTTTATTGTCCACCAATTATGATGTTTGGAGTAGTGTGAGAATGACTATAGTGGACCGCTTAGGACAAAAAGACTTACTCTTTAAATGCAAAAGGTATGAATGTTCTTTATTATTTTTTAACTACCGAAGAATTTAATTGTGTATCAAATTGTTCTACTATGCAGAAAATTTGGAAAACTTTTAGAAGTTACACATGGGGGAACTTCACATGTGAAAGAGGCGAAACTTACAATACTTGTGAGTAAATATGAGAATTTCAAGATGAAGACCTCAAAGAGTATTCATGATATGTCCACCAGATTCATGGACATTGTAAACAAATCAAAAGCTTTGAGAAAGGAATACGATAATAAGGAGTTTGTGAGAAAAATTATTCCTTCTCTTTCTAGAGATTGGGAATCAAAGTTAACGGCTATCGAAGAATTATAATTTTTTTTCTGAATTAACTCTTGAGAATCTTGTAGGGAATCGTCTCTACTATGAAGCGCGATTAAAAGAGAGAGAAAATCATTTAGAAGATAACACCAAGAAGAAGTCGTTAGCTTTGAAGGACAAAAAGGAGAAACTCATGTATAAAAAGAAGATAGAGTCAAGTTCAAGCTCTGAGAATGAAAATAGTCCTGTTGATCAAATTGTTAGAGACTACAAATCCTTCCTCAAATCAATGGATGGTCAAAAAAATCCTACAAGACAAATGGGATTACTACACAAGCAAGATAAATAAATATAATTCTAGTGATTCTAATACTAAACTAATTTATTTTAAGTACAGGAAACCAGGTCACTTAAGGAAGAATTGCCCGCTAAACGAAAAGGATTATAAAGGGAATGACAAAAGTTTCAAAGTGACTACATGGAATGAGTCAAAGAGTAGCTCGAGCGATGATGATAAAAGAGCACATTGTTGGCTTATGGCTAAAGATAGTAATTTGGATGAATCCGAACACGAGAGCTTTGATAGTGAGATATACCCTACATATGATGATTTTTATTCTAAATATAATAAATATTTGATCAATTTGAAAAACATGCTGAAAATATATATAGTTGTTAAAAAGGTAACTTCAAGTTTAAAGAAGGATAATAAATTATTGAGTGATAAAATTAAAAATCTTTCTTTAGAATTGAATACATCTAACAATGCAAGTGAAAATGCCTCTTCTGAATGCAGACAATGTTCCATGTATAGAGACATGAAATAAGATTTATCCAAGCAATTAACTGATAAAATTTGTGAAAATAAAAAATTAGTTGCTCGGGGAAATGAGCTTTCATGTGAGTTATCTTCGAACAAATAAAGTTTGAAACTCGATGCACTACTATAGTTTCGAAAATGAACAATTAAAGTCAATAAATATTGATTTGAAAATGTCGTGAAATTTTATTTTTAGACTCTAAATGTTTAAACATGGTCCTTTCCCATCAACGATTTGTAAAAGTTAAAACTAAACTTGGTTATTTATATTCAGAAAAATATAAAAAGTTTCAACCTTCTTTTATAAAAAGGAAATAATTTAACTCTTTTTGCACTCATTTCTAATGCATCTTCTACTATTTGTATTTTATGTGGTAGAATGGATCATGTTTTAATGAATTGTCGCATGCAATATAGAGTTAAAACAGTTAAGCACATTTAGGTACCTAAAGGCACAATTTATGATCAATGTGGTCCTATGTGGATACCTAGGTCACACATTTCTGCTTTTCTGTAGGTGTGCAGGAAGGCCAAGGACCAAGGTAACATCCGATTTGATTGCTCCAGGCATATTCAGAAGATAAGAATCTGTTCCTTAGCCTAACTAAGAAGAAGAGAGGGATGAGAAATCATTGATACATGCAAAGATGATCTTATTATATGCAAGTGAGGATTTATTGTAAAAGCACAACTTGCATGAACGTTTGTTTCAATAAATCTTCTCAAAGGGGTAAGTAAAGGTATATTCTATAACCATTTCATGTTGTATGTACATATTTTTGGATTTTCAATTTTTGTTTCTTTTAAGGTTGTTTTAGATTTTTTTCATTTTTATTAAAAACAATAAAAATTATCTTTCTTTCTTTTGTTTTCTTTGAAAAGTTAAAAACTTTGAACTTGCTATCTATATGCTTTTACAAGTTTGATTTAGATTATGTTTTGGTATATAGCCTTGATTATATCACACAAATTCACATATGATATATATATATATATATATATATATATATATATATATTATATATATATATATATATATATATATATATATATATATATATATATATATATATATATATATATATATATATATATATATATATATATATATATATATATATATATATATATATATATATATGTGTGTGTGTGTGTGTGTGTGTGTGCAATGATCTAAATATGATTACTTGACACATTGTTTCATGAAATATTTCACGTTATAATTTCACACAGCTAGTTTTATAATTATTATATTTTATAATGTGAAATAATGGTAAAGAGCTTTATATCTTGTTCATAAAATATTTTTGGTTATATCAAGAGTTTTTAGCTTTTTTACTTGAATAATGCACATATTTATTCTTTATATATATAAATATGCATTTATGCTAAAAATATATAAAACAATAAGAGTGTATTAAAAGATGATCAAAGATCCATACTCTCATGAAATCCATGAAAACAGCTTGAGTGTATTCGTTAAAAGATGGTCAAAGACCCACACTCGTGGATTATATTTGTTCACATCTCAAAGGGTAGCCATTCTCAGTATTGAATATTTTTATATTTAGAGATGGTGTGAATCACCCGCCAAACACTATCGCTTCTTCCTAAATCATATACGGTTGAGGTGATAGAGCGACACTTTGGTTTTTAATTAGTTTCTAATGTCGAGATAGTTTAGGTCTTATTGTTGTTCAATATTTTTTTGATATATCTAAATTTATTTTATGAACTAATATAATTTTTTACTATTTGTTTCACATACTTTACAATGATACTTAATCATTTTGTGTATGCTTTTTGATGTGATTTCTCTCATGTCATGTGTTTTATGATTAGATTTTAATCTCTTGTGTTATTTTTCTATAAATTTTATGTGAACCAGTATACTTTTCTCTCCCTGTACACTTTTTGAATGATTTTTATCTGAATTTTTCTTTTTTACAGTATATCTATTGGGGTGTTTTTTTAATACTTTTTCTAATAACAAAAGGGCAGAATTTTGGTGGTGAAATTTGAATTTCATGATCTTTGCATAAGTGGAGTTTTTGTCTAAGTTCTTTCATATTTTTGGTATTTTTGAAATTTTTGAAACACTCGATGCAATATTTTATGGGGAGTTTTTCACTACATGTGCTTGTTTACACTTTTTATGAATGCATAAATGTAGAGGGAGCTTTGCATATCATTTTTTTTATAAAAGTGTATTTGTGCTTATTGTTGCTATTTATACATCTCAAATATGCATATATTCAGGTATTTCAAATTTCAAGTTTTTATTATAAAAAGGGGGGAGATTGGGGAGATTGTTAGGACGTAGTACATATGATATCTCTTGTTTGAGTAATAACAAACTCTCATTTGGTACAAATAATTATTTGAGATGATAAAGTACAAATAATTATTTGAGATGATAAAGTACATGTGGATACAAGTATAAGACGTGTATGAGGCAAGACGATGCGAAAATCAGCTCAATAGCTAATTTCAGCCATCAAACCATTGATGGTCAGTAGGGACTCATTGATGGTTAATGATGTCATCAATGGCTACAGAAACCAATCTATGAAATTCTAGAGACATAATTTCAGTTCATCGTACTCATCGATGGTGCCTCGACACCATCGATGGTCGATATGAACCTATCGATGGTAAAGTCAGCTGATTGCAGATTTTAAGTTTTTAATCTCAGCCGTTCGTCATTCCTTTGATCTCCAAACTCTATCATATTTAGGATATCTCTTTCCTGACCTATTTGGGACTATATATCATTGAAAGAAAGAGAGAGAACATAGAGTTCTAGGGTTTTGATTGAAGAGAGATTATATTGAAAGCTTTGACCACCAGAGGCTCGAAAAACTCTTTCTCATTGCATGCAACATCTCTAGATTATTTCAGTGAGGAGAGTTGTCCTTAGATTCATCATCTACATCATTCGTCATCGTGCTACACTTCATTGAAGAACGATTTATTTATAAAAAGGGTCTGTAAAATCTTTCATATTTTCTAAGCTTATTTGTGTTTCATACTTGTTTTTACAGCGTACTCAAGCTGATGTTAGAAGAGGATTAAGACTATTTAGGGCTACATGTTTACTCATTGTGAAGAGTTACGTTAGATGACTAGTTTTAGGTAGATTCTAAGATGCTGTCATTACAGGCCTACTAAATCGAGTCGTGATTTAGGAGAACTCTTGATATAGTGAGGAAGCTGCTTCATGAGAAGGAAGAGTGGATATAGGATTGTTATCCGAACTACTATAAAATCTTGCGTGTCCTCAGTTGGTTGTTATTTATAGTTAATTATCGTTGTACGCTTTTATTTTATCTTTTTCGCTGGATTTTCTGTGTTTTAAGCAAAAAAAGGTAGCAACCCTATTCATCCCCCCTCTAGGCTTGCATCTTAGATCCAACACAGTAAACAAAGAACTCCGCAGAGAAGCATGGGAACTTGCTCCATTGGTTGGTCATAGTACATCTAGAAATTCCGTCTCTCCCGGCATTTCATATAGCAGTACTCCTGGGGCAAAAGTAAGGAAACATATCATATTGCTTACAACTAGCCACAAATTATAGAATGTCAAGTTTGATATTTTGCACATAAAAATTAAATAGATCTTGAAACTATGAAAACCACGTTATATCTCTGTGTATTTTCTTTTAATATTTTCTATGCTTTTGTGTGATTGATGTTTGTTTATCTTGGGGATTTATCATAACACATAAGTAAAAAAAAGAAAGGAAAAAGTAGAGGTAATGCAATGGGTAACACTCAAAGCACACCCCAGATCGATGTAGGGCTAGCGCCACGAGTAAACAAAGAATTCCGTGGACGAGTATAGAGAACTGCTCTATCGGTTGGTCATAGTACATTTGTGAACTTAGCCTCTCCGGACATTTCAAATAACACTCCTGGAAGGGGGAAAAAAAGGAAACATATCATGGTGCTCACCACTGGCCATAAATTATAGAATGTCAAGTTTGATATTTTGCACATAAAAATTAAATAGATCTTGAAACTATGAAAACCACGTTATATCTCTGTGTATTTTCTTTTTAATATTTTCTACGCTTTTGTGTGATTGATGTTTGTTTATCCTGGAGATTTGTCATAATGCATTCTTATCCTATAATAATCTTTTTGTTGGAAAACTTATCCTATTATAATTAGTAGACAATAAATAGGTAATAAATGAACGGATTTCTTGTAATTTATCATCATAAATTAATTGAACTATTCCACATAATAATGGCAATTTGATAATTGCATCACCTATTATGTCGTTCAGATTTTTCAGAACCGACGCTTGCAGGGAAATTTCTTGCTTACTCATAGAGCATCAAGGTGGCATGCTCGCTTGCAGGTGCTCGGGTCTAATAAGAATCATATATATTCCTCTAGAGAAGAGAAATTTATTTTTGGACAGATAAATCTCTGAATAAGAGGGTAAAAATGATCACTAAGTGGTCTATCTGCAAAAAAAAACTTGAGGTTAAGCTCCAAATAGAGATACTAGCCCTTTTTGAAGTCACTTTTTTCTTTCATAACTTCCTTTATTCTTTTGGTTTCTCATATAAAAAACACTCTCAAACACAGTACTCATCAATCTCACTCATTCCCACTCTCATCCTTCTTCTTCTCAAGCCATTCAACAAAATCAAGGAGAGTCAGACCGGCAGCCATATAATTCTTTTGAACGAACTCCTGCATCATTCCCCATGTTATGTCCGGACAAGCCCTCGGATGATCAGCGTCAACAAGTTCTTCTAACGGTCGAATGATCTTATTCTTCTCCGGCGACACAAAGTACACCAGTGACTTTCTTGTTGTCGTGCTGTTGACTACTGCTCTGTGCATGCAGCTCTTGTACCTTTTGTTCGTTTGTGCCTTCATTTTAAAACAAACAAGTGTGTCCATCAGATTCAATGGTATCAAACATGTGAATACTATGAACCCGGATTTAAATAAAGTTTTTTATTTCTAAAATTAAAAATCTGTGTCTACATGCAACTGGTTTTCGGGTTATTCTAACCTATTTTAATTGTGTATATAGTAAGTTATCAAGATCAATACTTCAAAACAATTCTTAAAAACTGATTAAAAAACCCTTATAACAATACTATTTTGCTAAATTTAAGAAAGTGGAGAGAGGTACTTAAGGCTAATAGCTAAGTAATAAATGTTGGGTATATTTCACAAGAAACCTCCCAAAACTTTGTGGTGTTTTCCACGAAACACTCTGAACTTTTTTATTTATTCCACTAACCCCCTTAGCGTGTGGTTGTCCATAAAACCCTCTAAACTTTCAAATTTTCTGAAGGACCCCTATCAGTGTTAATGGATCAACAAGTTACATAATCAAAATATTGGCCAACAACGTACGCTATTAGCGTCGTTAGCACGTTAGCAGGGTCCAAGAGGAAAATTTGTAAGTTCAGGGGGTTAGTTTGTCAGACTCCCTAAACTTCATGGGGTTCAGAGGAAGAGAAAAGGGTCAAGGGTCTCATGGGAAATGCCCAAATATTCATGGGGGTTCTTGTGAAATTTATTTTGTTTTATTTTAGTTTCCCAAGCAAGTGCATTAAGAAAGAAAGGCCAAGACAAAGACTTACCATGAATATATCTCCAATGTTGATGACAAAGGTGTTAGACTTAGGGCTAACAGTGAACCACTTCCCATCAACACAAACCTGAAGGCCATCAACACTATCATCTTGGTGAAGAATGGTGATGGCGTTGGGATCACAATGTGGACCAGTTCCTAGAGTTAAGTCTGGTTTTGGGCTACAAGGGTAGTAATTGGCCAGAAAAAGGGACTCAGTGTCAGCATAGAAGTCTTTGAAGGTTGAACTACCAACTCCAAGGCTCAATGCTAACACCTCCAATATGTCCAAAAAGAGCTTGTCCATTGCTTTGATGTAGTTTTGTAACACCACCCTGCAGTCAAAACCGTTTATTATTTAGTGGATGATTATAATCTATTTTAAATAAAAATGAAGAAATATCAATGTAATTCATTGATGGTGAGCGGCGTAACCAGGAATCGGAGGGGAGACACTCTTCTTTCTTCTCTTAAAACATACTAAAAAACAATTGTATGAATAATCTACAGTTGATAATATCAGGATGTTTTTGAGAGAAGAATAGAGTTTCAAACTTGAAAACCTAAACCATATATTATATATGAAATGATTGCTTACAAAAAGACATGAGTACCTCCCAATTCTAAAAGTATAATCAGAATTAATTTGACTAGACCAAAGAATGCATACATCAAACTTAATACTATGACGATTTGTCACATTTTGAAATTGTTGTATAATTCTATTATTACTAATAGAATAAAAATAACACTATGTACCAATAGTAGTTGTGCCGTTACTATTAGCAAAAAAGTAAATTTTTCTATACAACACTCATTTTGTAAATTCTGTACCTAATAGTTCAATCTATTTGGTGTGGGCTTAAGAGAAATGTTAGATGGAGGTGAGTGCAACCGAGATAGCCTACCAAATATTTTTAGTAATATCGGACGTGTTCTCAATCAAGTGCAAAAACTTGTTATTTAAATGCTAAGGGTTAGTCATGTTCTCCAACGTAGAAGGTGAATTTGGACCTAATTAACATTTCACTCACTTATTGATTCAATAATGGACAAATATAGAAAATAGCAAGTTCAATGATTTGACGGATTCATTTGAACAACTTATAAGAACAGGAGGACCTAGTAGCAATTTCAATGAATTGAGGGACTAATCCGAGTTATTAAAGATTCAAAGAACCAATATCAACCCAACAAAACAAAATAAAATAAAGGAATTAGCATTCAAGCTTACCCATATTGTCTGAACTCCTCACCCAACCTATTCACAAAATACTCCTCAACACCCTCCTTCGCAAGCCTCAACATCTCTTTCCAAGGCATATTACAACTGAGACCAATACTACTAGAGTAGCAAGAAGACTCCCCATCTCTCATCTTCATCCTCTCCTTCTCTTCCAAACTCATTGTGAAAAACTCCTCCATCATTCTCTCCGCTGCCTTCATCAAACCCTCATCAACGCCATGATCCGCACCTGAAGACCCAGATTTCACACGCCATGGACCTGGTTGGCAATTTCCATGGCTTTTTCATCACCAGAGAAGAAGCGGAGGTTGATTATGGGGAGGTCAGCAAGGGCAGTGAAGGAATCGGGGTGGGGCGGTGGGTCTGCACTGCATTAGTTCGGTAGGGATGGTGTCCGGGTTTTGTTGAGGAGGGTAGGGTTGAAGATGACAGGCTTGTTGGTTTCCATGATGAACAATGAGAGAGAGAGAGAGAGAGAGAGAGAGAGAGAGAGATGAGTGAGATATGAGAGAGATTAGATAGATAGAGGGAGGTATATAAAAGAAAAATTGTAGCACATAAGGAGACAATATGTGCTGAAATATGGTAAGATATGGTGCATGCATTTGCATGCATGTGTCAGAGTGAATGCAACTTGGACCCGGAGAGATCGATTTGGATCATATTGTGAGACGCTTAATCAGCCAACTCTAAGGGGAGGGAGTTGAGGCACTCCATTAAGAGTAGGAGTCTAAGTTTGTAGGGAGTCCAAGCTTGTAGGAGTCAAGTTAGTGTAGGAGTTCTAGTTAATAGATAGAATCCTAGTTAGTTGATAAGATTGTGATCTTATATATATATAAACAATCATGTAGTTTTTTTCATCAAGTAATAGAAGAAAACTCCCCACCAAAATTCTCTCTCTTTTCGCGACGATCCTTGGTGTATATTTGGGTCGATCCCGCCAAGCCAACAAGTGGTATCGAGCGAGGTGTATGCCCAAGTTTCAACCGAGATCCGAAGATATGACGAACCGAGAAGACGACGCACCAAGGTGGGTTCACTTAGTCTTCAATACCCGACGCTATCGAGAGATAACTACGCTTCGTGGGCAATCAAGATGAAAGTCTACATGAAGGCTCAAGACGTGTGGGACGCCGTTGAGCCCACGGCAGGCGTGACCATGGAAGCCAGGAAGGATCAGATGGCGTTGGCGGCCATCTATCAGGGGATTCCTGAAGAGACTTTGATGGTGATCGCAGAGAAGCAGACGGCAAAGGAGGCGTGGGAGACACTGAAAACGATGCATCTAGGAGTGGACCGTGTGAGGAACGCGAAAGTGCAGACCTTGAAGTCCGAGTTTGAGCTTCTCCGGATGCAAGAGAGCGACAATGTCGATGATTTTTCGACGAAGTTGGCAGAAGTCGTCAACAAGATCCGGGCTTTAGGCGACAAGATGGAGGAGAGCTACGTCATCAGGAAGCTACTTCGGGCGGTGCCGGAGAGACTTCTTACTATTGTCTCCACGCTTGAGCAGTTCACGGACATCGACAGTTGTAGGCTGTCAAAATTTTATTACTGATAAGCCACGATCCACTGAGATATCGTCGAACGAAGTCACAGTTCGAAGGCTTCTGAGGAAACAGATTAGAATTACAAACACAAGAATAAGATTCAACCAAGAGATTTAGCACCGCGCCCAAGCTCTAAAACGCTGAGCTGCTCACCGCGATCCAAGCTCTAAACGCTGAGCTCTCACCGCCCAAGCTCTAAACGCGGAGCTCTCACCAAGGCCCAAGCTCTAAACGCGGAGCTCACCGCCCAAGCTCAAAACGCTGAGCTCTCACCGCCCAAGCTCTAAAACGCTGAGCTCTCACCGCTGGCCCAAGCTCTAAAACGCTGAGCGCTCACCAAGATCCAAGCTCTAAAACGCTGAGCTGCTCACCGCGATCCAAGCTCTAAAACGGAGCTCTCACCGCGCCCAAGCTCTAAAACGCTGAGCGCTCACCGCATCCAAGCTCTAAAACGGAGCTCTCACCGCCTAAGCTCTAAAACGCTGGAGCTCTCACCGCCCAAGCTCTAAACGCTGAGCGCTCACCAAGATCCAAGCTCTAAACGCTGAGCTCACCGGCCCAAGCTCTAAACGCTGAGTTTCACCGCGTTTGCTTTAAACGCTGAGCTGCTCACCGCGATCCAAGCTCTAAACGGAGCGCTCACCAAGATCCAAGCTCTAAACGCGGAGCTCTCACCGCCCAAGCTCTAAACGCTGAGCGCTCACCAAGATCCAAGCTCTAAAACGCGGAGCTCACCGCTGGCCCAAGCTCTAAACGCTGGAGCTCTCACCGCCTAAGCTCTAAACGCGGAGCGCTCACCGCATCCAAGCTCTAAACGCTGAGCTCACCAAGGCCCAAGCTCTAAAACGCTGAGCTCACCAAGGCCCAAGCTCTAAACGCGGAGCGTTCAGCCGCGTCCAAGCTCTAAACGCGGAGCTATCAGCCGCGTCCAAGCTCTAAACGCAGAGATCTCAGCGGTGTCCAAGCTCAAAACACGGAGCTTTTAGCCGCGTCTAAGCCCAAGACGCGGAGCGTCATGATCATGCTCGAACGCGGATCTCAACCCTCGCCAGAGACGCGAGGGTCATCTAAAAACGCGGGTCTTTCGCTTTTCTCTCAGAACACGATTTAAACGGTTCCAAAACCGTTTTCCACGATTTGAGGGCCACGAATCCTCATTCCAAGGGGTCAGTTACACCCCTAAAACACCTATAAAAGGGAGAGAAAGATCTTCAGAAGAGGGGATCGAAAGGAGGAGGATTTTTAGAGAGCTAATTGTGTAAGGAAATTAAAGAGTTGAGCACTTGAGGAGTGAATCGATTAGAGAGAGTTTGAGCCGCTTTTAACATCGCTTTTCTTCAATTTGGCTTGGTTTTCAAACTCGTGCAGAGTTACAAAACCCATTCTTCGGGTTATCAAACTCGCTAGAGTTAGAAATTTGCTTTGCGAGTTCTTGAACTTGCCTTGCAACCCTTTTCAACGGATTCCACGAGCAAGACGGTCGGATCGCCCACGGATACAAGGATCAAGCTCCTATCGCCACCGTGAAGAACCCAGCTTTAAACAAAACGCGAAGTCCTAAGACCGCTTTCAAACAAAACGCTGAAGTCCCAAGACCGCTGCTTTCAAACAAAACGCGAAGTCCCAAGACCGCTGCTTTCAAACAAAACGCGAAGTCCTAAGACCGCTTTCAAACAAAACGCTGAAGTCCCAAGACCGCTTTCAAACAAAACGCGAGTCCCAAGACCGCTTTCAAACAAAACGCTGAAGTCCCAAGACCGCTGCTTTCAAACAAAACGCTGAAGTCCCAAGACCGCTTTCAAACAAAACGCGAGTCCTAAGACCGCTTTCAAACAAAACGCGAGTCCTAAGACCGCTTTCAAACAAAACGCGAAGTCCCAAGACCGCTTTCAAACAAAACGCGAGTCCTAAGACCGCTTTCAAACAAAACGCTGAAGTCCCAAGACCGCTGCTTTCAAACAAAACGCGAAGTCCCAAGACCGCTGCTTTCAAACAAAACGCGAGTCCCAAGACCGCTTTCAAACAAAACGCGAGTCCTAAGACCGCTTTCAAACAAAACGCTGAAGTCCCAAGACCGCTGCTTTCAAACAAAACGCGAGTCCCAAGACCGCTTTCAAACAAAACGCGAGTCCTAAGACCGCTTTCAAACAAAACGCCGAAGTCCCAAGACCGCTGCTTTCAAACAAAACGCTGAAGTCCTAAGACCGCTTTCAAACAAAACGCGAAGTCCCAAGACCGCTTTCAAACAAAACGCTGAAGTCCTAAGACCGCTTTCAAACAAAACGCTGAAGTCCCAAGACCGCTGCTTTCAAACAAAACGCGAAGTCCCAAGACCGCTGCTTTCAAACAAAACGCGAGTCCTAAGACCGCTTTCAAACAAAACGCGAGTCCTAAGACCGCTTTCAAACAAAACGCTGAAGTCCCAAGACCGCTGCTTTCAAACAAAACGCGAGTCCTAAGACCGCTTTCAAACAAAACGCGAGTCCCAAGACCGCGTTTCTCAAACAAAGCGAGTCCCAAGACCGCTTTCAAACAAAACGCGAGTCCCAAGACCGCTTTCAAACAAAACGCGAAGTCCCAAGACCGCTGCTTTCAAACAAAACGCGAGTCCCAAGACCGCTGCTTTCAAACAAAACGCTGAAGTCCCAAGACCGCTTTCAAACAAAACGCGAGTCCCAAGACCGCTGCTTTCAAACAAAACGCGAAGTCCTAAGACCGCTTTCAAACAAAACGCCGAAGTCCCAAGACCGCTTTCAAACAAAACGCGAGCCCCGTGTCCGCTGCTCCTTCAACCAAACGCCAACCTCGTGGAAGCTGCCACAAACAAAACGCGAGTCCTAAGACCGCTTTCAAACAAAACGCTGAAGTCCCAAGACCGCTGCTTTCAAACAAAACGCGAGTCCCAAGACCGCTTTCAAACAAAACGCGAAGTCCCAAGACCGCTGCTTTCAAACAAAACGCGAGTCCTAAGACCGCTTTCAAACAAAACGCGAAGTCCCAAGACCGCTGCTTTCAAACAAAACGCGAGTCCTAAGACCGCTTTCAAACAAAACGCGAGTCCTAAGACCGCTCAAACAAAACGCCAGTCCCAAGACCGCTCAAACAAAACGCCGAAGTCCCAAGACCGCTTTCAAACAAAACGCGAAGTCCCAAGACCGCTTTCAAACAAAACGCGAGTCCTAAGACCGCGCTTTCAAACAAAACGCCGAAGTCCCAAGACCGCTTTCAAACAAAACGCGAGTCCCAAGACCGCTTTCTCCAATCAAACGCGAACTGATGTCCGCTTCCTTCAACCAAACGCCAACCTCGTGGAAGCTGCCACAAACAAAACGCGAGCCCCGTGTCCGCTGCTCCATAGACCAAACGCACCCTCAAAGGCGCTGCTTCAGCCATTAAACGTGGACTTCGTGCCCACGCTTCACAAAAGAACATGACCTCGTGGTTCCGCACCTCAAAGCGATGGGATTTGTCATGTCCACCCTAACCCAACCCCTTCAAATGATGAGGGACAGTTCCACCAAACTACCGATCCGAGTTAACATTCCTCAAGTTTCGACTTGAGAGAATTATTATCAAGAGAGAGACCAACGCAGAAGTCGCCATTCGTGCCCGCGGCGAAGCGATTGATTGCAACGGTCCTCTCCAATGTCAATGTTGTGCACCTGCACCTAGACGATCGGTCTTTGATCGGTTGACTAATCCACTCGGCCCAAGAGAAGGAGGCGATTCCACGTAAGGAGAACCTCGAGACCTAATATCCCAAGTCACCATCAATATGGTCGGCAGAGGAACGCCGCTACCTTCCGCCGCATTTAATCGAGACTAATCGCCTCCGAAAGTGTTAAGGAAATCTCGATAAGTTCAAGGAATTTATCAAGACTCAACACGACGGGAGTCATACCCTTATCAATTATCGAGACCGCTGTGGGTTAGAACTCAAGATGAGCACTCACCATTGCAGAAGTCTCAGCCTTCCACTGCTCAGAGAACACGAGCATGGCTTATACAACCGAGGGTGCCAAGATCTCAAGAAGAAGCTTGAAGAATACCAGCGATGACGCAGAAGCTATGCGGTCACAAAGAAGAAACCATTAACCAACTTAGAGACATGGTAGCCCAACCGGTTTCGCATGTGGCTCAAGCTCACGCTGTCGGTCCGTACCTCAACCGAATCGCCGCTAAAGAAAGGTCAATCTACAAAGCGTAAGGGAAAGATGGTTGAAACCTCCGATCAAGAAACTCACCAGATAGATTCTTCATCCAAGGGGAGAAAGGGGCGAGAACGAATCAAATCTTCAATCACCAAAATGGATGAATTCAAGCTCGCCTTAACGCTTATCGCTAATAGGAGTGAGCTCCAAGACGAGGGGTTGTGAGGCCATATCCCGCGGAGTGGGATGCGACCTACCCTCCAAAGTTTAAGGCCCCTACCGCAAGCCTTCGACGCACGGGTTCGCCAAATCAAAGATATTTACTACTTCAAGTCACGATCGAGATGTGATTTCAACGATGCTATTTTGAGCCGCCTATTTATTGGCACTCTCAAAGGAGTCGCTTTGAATGGTTCATGAAACTACCGCCGGATCTATTCGAAGTGGGTAGATTTGGAAAGACTGCTTTAGCCGATTCTTTGAAGATGACACCGGCGAAGCCGCCCCTACTCTCCTCGCCACTAAACAAAAGCCGTGGAGTCGATAAAGGCTTTTGTGGAAAGGTTTCGAGTGTGGCGCTATGATGCCCGCCAGGATGACACAAACCACTCGTGGAAACTTGTCAAGATAACCCGCACTCTCTTGGCTCAAATGGGGTTACAGAGTGTCGCTCCTCGAAGCAATTAGTGTCCCAAGGGGAACAAAGGAAGATATTGTCGCTAATCAAAGCCAAGAAGCGTAACGACAAGAACACCGGCGCCACGGGTCGATAACGCCTCTGGCCAAGGAGGAAGGATATTCATGCCGCCGACACTAGTGTTCGATCTCCACCAAAGAAAGCCGTGCAAGCCATCGAGTCACCAAGACCGCCTAAGCAATATTCTTTCAAAGAAGAACATGTCGATATTTATTCCACCGCTTCTAAGAACAACAAGTTGAAGCTCCTAAGCAAAGAGGCCTCGAGGAAGCAGTGGAAGGTGGATGATCCCACTATTGTCGATATCACGTAATGTTGGGACACCCGACAAAGAAGTGCTACATTTTTAAAGATATTCTACAAGCACCGGTTGATGCCGAGGTACTCAAGTCAAACCGAGCGTAAGACCGTGGTCTACTAATATGACATCGGTTCAATTCGAGATTTCCCACTGTAGAAACTCCTAATGGAGTTATTCCCATTCCAAAGGGAGAACTACGCTTGAGAAATACCGATCAACATGGTCAAGAAGGTAAAGGTCCGTACCCTTACTATTTCAAGTGGAGAAGTAATGTGGGTCCATCCCGACTCGCCAAAGATCAAGAATGGGTGGAGACATCGCCAAAGAAGAAGAAGAATAAGGCTAAAGCTTCCAACATGATTAGTCCATCCATAAATGAAGATGATACTTATTTGGTCCCTCTCACCCACTCGTAGAAAGAGGAGACTATTTTGGTCGCCGATCGAAGTGGACCCGTGAGCGTGCACGAGGTCGTGGAAAACGCATTTGAAAAAGTATGATCAAATTGCCCAGAATCCGTGGAGCGCATCGAGGAAACGGGTGTTCTCGTCCCTAAAACCAACCGATAAGGGGAAGCCAAAGGAGGTTCTAGATAATAAAACCTTCTACAAGAAGCGTGAACATCGTGAAAACCATTCCACTTCGATGTTTTGGCACACCGGCTAACATTCCCGCCAGATCACCCTTTACGAAGCTCTTGAAGTTGTCTAAATCTACAAAAGAGGCTCTAGTTGAGGCTTTAAGGGATACAGAGCTTCATTACGCAAGTTCCCGTGGTCCCGTGGCTATGGATGAACTTTCTTGTGTCAAGTGCCTACACACAATGAAAGTTTGCCCCGCATATCATTCACACAAGAAGATATGCAAATCAATCACAAGCATGATAGGCCCTTGTACTACACGGGTACATGGGATCTTCGAGATCGGCCGGTCCAAGTAGATCCGGTTCTCGTGACTCAAAGATAATGCCGCATGTGGTCATGCAAGTTCGGGAATCCCGCACTCACCGCTGAATTCCACTCGCACAACTATCTTTGGCTTCAATGCCAACAAAGACACCACCTTTGGGAAAAATTAAGCTCAAATGTCAAATTGGGGATCTCAAGTCGAAGTAACTCGCTACATTATAGATGCCGACACATCCTACACCGCTATTAGGACGCCTTGGATTCATGCTAATCGGATTGTCCCATCAACCCTTCATCGTGATGAAATATGTCAATGAAGAGGGAGAAGTCAAACCCCGATAGCCGAAAAGCATCCTTTCAAAGGGTAGAGAGTTATCACATCGACTCGTTTTTACCTCGGCCGGAGCCTGAATCGCCAAAACCAGCCATCGACAAATGCAATGAAGCGGATGCCTAACCCGAACCTCAAGAAGAATGTCCATGGAATTGCATGTAATGGGCTCGATAAGCCTAATAATGAGGAAGATGTACCGAGTGAAGGCGAAAGTGGTACATTAATGAAAATCTCAATTTAGCTTACTTGTCCGATGTTTCATCCAAGAAATAGGTAATGGTACGGATTGGAACCACGGCATGCTTATATGGCGAGAGATCACTAGACTTGCCACTCAAAACGCCCTCTCCACCTCCGGAGGATAGAGGACGGAGGAAGGCATTCTTTATGGTCCCGGCCCAAAGAGAAAGATCGAGACCAATTTATTTTGGTAAAGTGGATCCCAAATTCTCAAACCAGAGTTCTAAGAAAGCTAAGCGATTCTCGCTTCATTATTACTAACTTAATGCTCGTGAACATAATGAAGAACATGGGATACGCATTTCAGAGTCCAAAGGGGTTAAATTTCGAAAGGAAGGCTAACCCCGATCCGACATCTTGTCCCCAAGGTAAAACCCGTGATTACTATCACAAGACCCGACGAGGTTTAGGATACTTATCAACACCTTCCACTTCGAGGACGGCAGACAATGCTCGCAAGGACCATTCATCCGGGACATCACCATGGGATTCGACGCGAGTGTAGGATCAATCTTCGCAAGCATGTCGCTGAACATGGTTTCACTACCATCCAAGCCATGACGAAGATGACGATCGATTCGCATGATAATGACCCTTGGATTAAACGCCTTGATGTTCTCAGGATATGTGCTTCGAAAGCAACGAGCCGCCCAATCAAGATAAGGTGATCCAAATAAATATGGGGATGAGATCAATCCCAAACCAATTTTCGTAGTTTAAAGCTTATCGCTAAATGAGAAAGAAGAACTAGTGTCCTCGTCCGAGTATGTTGACGCCTTTGCATGGAGTTATGAAGACATGCCCGGTCTTGATACCGGTAGCCATGCAATCACCAATATCGACCAACGCCAAACCCGTTAAGCAACAAAGAACGCAGTTCCGTCCGGAGGTTATGGAGGCAATTGTAGTAGAAATCCAAAAGCTCATCGATGCGTGTTTCATCGAGAGGAACAACACCGGATTGGGTAGCCAATATCGCTGTTGTACCCAAGAAGAATGGAAAGATCCGATATGCATTGATTTTCGTGGATTTGAACGCCAAGATGTCCAAAAGATGAATTTCCACTCCCCATCACCGATGTCATGATTGATAATACATGTGGATATGAGAGAATGTCTTTCATGGACGGATTTTCGTGATATAATCAAATCAAAATGTATCCCGAAGACGAAAGCATACGCCTTTAGAACACCATCGGGGTATTCTCGCTATACCGTAATGCCATTTGGGTTGAAGAACGCCGAGCAACTTACCAACGAAACATGAATACTATTTTTCATCAACATCTACGTAAGAAGATTGAATGTTACGTAGATGACATTGTGGTAAAAGTCGCAAGAAGGAAGACCACCCATCGACTTGAAGACCATGTTCGACATCATGAGAACACATCAATCAAGATGAACCCCACAAAATCCTTCCTAGGGTGTCCAAGGGTAAATTCCTCGATTCATAGTTACATCCCAAGGATTTCGCCGATCCTCGAAAAGGTGCGTATATCCAAGAAATGTCACCACCAAAGACCATTAAAGAGCTCGAGGCCCGCAAGGTAGGTTAGCGACATCCCAAGATTCATATCAAATCTTTCGGTCGGTGCCAACCCTTCTCCAAATTAATGAAGAAAGGGGTTTCGCTCAGATGGGACTAAGGTTGCCAAAAGGCGCTTGAAGAAATCAAAACCTATCTCACGCGAACCGCCACCCTCGTGGCCCCAAGATCGTGAAAACCCTTCCGTTATATGTGAGAGCCATGGACCATTCACTTGGAGCCTTGCTAGCCCAAAACGATGACCAAGGACATGAACAAGCAATTTATTACCTCACCAACCATGATGGGAGCCGAACACGATACGTTCTGCTGGAAAAGGAATGCTTAGTTTTGATGTTTGCCATCCGTAAAACTCGCATTATCCGGTTGGGCAAACAATACATGTCATTTCCAGAGTAAATCCTCCGAGAGTGCTCATGACTAAGCCCTCTTCATCAATTCTGCTAGCCAAATGGGCTTATACTTCTCTCACAATATGATATGAAGTTTATGCCCCGTAGGCTATTAAGGACAGCCGCATGATTTCTTAGCGTAACATCCGCTCCCAACTCTTCCAAACTATACTTAAGATATACCGATGAAATCACCAAGCTTACATGACTCAAGGAGATACTGTGTATGGAAGTTATTCTTTGATGGAGCCTCTAGAGCAAACCCCGATGGAGGAATTGTACCGTGTGGGGTTGTACTTGTTTCCTAATAGTCTCGTGATCCCAAGAGGATTTTCCTTGGTCGATCCATGCACTAATAATGTAGCAGTATAACGCTTTATTGTTAGGAATGCACCGTCAAGAAATCAACATTCAATACCTCGAAGCTTATGGTGATTCCTACCATCGTGAATCAGTTCGAGGAGAGTATGAAGTGCGAATGAAGACTTAATCCCGTGATCACTCGGCGGTTCTAGAATTAGCACGAAGTTCAAGGCTTTTTCATAGAGTATATTCCACGAGCCCTAATGCCTATGCAGATGCCCCGCCTCGTAGCCACATCACTAGCATTACCTCCAAAAGCCCGCATAATAATATTTGTCGCAGGCTGAGTTGTACTTTCCTCAACTCATCACAAAAGGAGATCTAGAAGGACCAACGTAAGAGACCGCTTAGAAACTTCCGCTGGCTCGAACCAAGGGATTGGCGATTCCTTATATAGACTACGCCCCGTATGGAATCCTACCGATGATCCCAAAGAAGCGCCGCCATTAAACTAAGGCCCTTCGCTTTTATTATGATGCAACTTCCTGCACTTTGTATCGTAAGTCGCATGACGGAATTCTACTCACGCTTTCCGAAAGGAGGCGAGAGAAGCCTTAAAAGAGGCCCACGATGGAATGTGTGGAGCCCACCAACCGGGAGCAAGTTGGGGATCGCCACGAGAATAGGTTATTATTGGCCAAAGATGTTTGAAGATGCCGCGGATTACGCTTAAACGATGTCATGCGTACAAATTCATGGTGATTTCGGCCCATCGTGCACCAGAAATCTACACCCAACATCCTCTTCGTGGCCATTCAAATGTGGGAATGGATATTGTCGCCTATCTCCCCGCCAACGCCCAAAGGACATCGATTCATCTTAGCCAGAATCGACATTTTCTAAATGGGCGAAGTCGTTCGCTAAAAGAAGTTAAAACTTCAAACGCGGATCGTTCATTAAGCATCACGCCCTCTATCGCCATGCATCAGCGCGATAGTCCATGATAACGGTGCGCAATTCATTAGCTATGGATTCCGTGAGATTTTGCAATAAGTTCAGATCCAAAGTGTTAAGGCCGACGCATATTATCCCCTACCAATGGTCTAGCGAAGCTTTCAACAAGACCATTGTGAAACTTCTAAAAGTTCGCCTCTAAAAGTCGACGGATTGGGATGAGAAGTTGGGCAATTGTTTATGGGCTTATCGCGACGACGGTGAGAACCCCAACAAAAGCTACTCCCTTTCTTTGGTGTACGGATCGTAAGCCGCTCTACCATTGAGATTCAAATTCTTCCTAAGAGTCGCCTCGCGAACCGAATGACGGATGAAGAGCAACATCAACTACGCCTACAGGAGCTAGAAATGTTAGACGACAAACGACTTCGAGCTCAACAACAAATCGAACTATACCAAGCTCGGATTTCTAAAGCCTACAACAAGAAGGTTAAGGGAAGGATCTTCAAGAGAGGCGATCTTGTCTTAACAGTCACACCTATGGTCATGACACATAAGACTAAAGGGAAATTCAATCCCAATGGGAAGGACCTTTCAGAGTCGACCGCCTATTCTAACGGAGCTTATCGACTTATCGACTTGAAAGGTGACATTCTCATGATGCCAATTAACGGGAAGTTTCTCAAGAAATATTACCCGTAAGGCGGTAAGATCCCCTGTCTTGTTCATAACTAAGCTTAGGAGAAAGAAATGGACGCGCTTAGGCTGGGGGTTGATTTATTGGAATGGACTTCATTCATTTCGAGTCTTGAACGATCATTTATGCTACGTTAACATTATACCTCTGCATTTGTAATTGTTTTCATTATTATAAATCAAATATTGTGCGCAAAAGGAGAAACAAAAGTATCACTTCATTTTTTTTAATAACAAAATAAAAGGTGATACAGATTTGATGCTAGAAAGATTCTGGGCCCATCAAGTGAATAACTGTAAGCCGTGACTTAAGCTCCGCAAGCTTTTGTTCATGCTCAGTGCGCACTCTTTCTGCAACTTCTGCCTGGAATTGAGTTTCAGTCGCCGCAACATCCTTTTTCATAACTTCTGTATGCTCGCTTCTTGGCGAAGGTTATCAAGAATCTCAAAGACTCGACGACGAAGTCCTCTCGGGCTTTTGTTCCCGAAGTCGCTTGAGCCCTTTTTCGAAGTTAACTCGCCTCCAATTGGGCAATAGACTCGAATGGCGCCACGTATGGCAGATTAGTCAACTCAAGTTGGGATTGATCATGCCGCTTCTTGCAAGTTGGCAACCCGCTTCTTTCGCATAAACTCGCTTGAAGGGTTCCCCGTTGAGATATTTTCTGCTTGAGCGCTAATAAGAGACTTGGTTATCTCCGCTTCTACGCCAACCTGCGGAAAGCACTCGAAGGCTCGCAAGTCCGCCTCCAAACGAAACTCTTGCAAAGACAATGATGGAAATACGGCCGTGATGACCGCTTAAGGTAGCCTGATGTTTCATTATATGAGGCCTCAGACTTCAAAGGAGCCACGACCGCCATAACAAAGTCACCAAGACGCCAAGATCCTCGCAATGGTTTATATCGACTGCGATAGATATCACGTGGAATACGTAGTTTCACAACCACCATGTCCGAATAATTGGGGAAGTACCCGCGGTGAAGGAATCTGTGACGAAAGCAATTTCCTCTTCTTCTTCATGCAATGCGTATGCATCTAATAGCTCCTTGCATAAGCTTCGCTCGGCGCAGAGGATGACCTCGCCGCTATTCGCTGACGAGCCCTCTTCTCATATTGAGCCGCTTTTCCGAGTGAAAACCCTTTTCCTCGCCGCTTCTCCGGCGGAGCTTCTACCTCCGGTATCCCGCTGAATTTGGCCAACTTTGAGTGCTTCCTCGCCGCAAATCAAATACTGCCGATTCCCCGAGGCTGCCCTTCCCGAATTTCTTTAGATTCAGACAGCCCCTAATATCCTTCAGCAGAAGTATATACATCATATTCGCTAACGCCGAAACTTCACTGCATCGCTACAAAACTCAAGAACGGTATGACACCGGGCGGGAGAAGGTAGCACAATATCGCGACCGAGCCTCCAACCATCCAGCTTATACCAAGCTCGAGCTCCTTCATACAAATTCCCAACGATAGCCACCGGGTTAGGGTTCCCAACATATAGTTGGTCATATCCAAATTGTCGAAAGCAAACCGGCTAGGCAAGTAAGGCTCGATGATACACCGTCACCCAAGCGAAGACCAAATACCTGTGCCCGATCGTGATAAGCCACTGTAAGATGCCCTCCCAAGAATGAGGTGAAGTTACCAGTGCCACATCCATGAAAATCAAGGCCGCCTTCTACTCCACCAAAATCGAGAACAAAGAAAAGACTCGATAATTATCCTCCTTCAAAGAAAATCGCCGAGTTGGGACTATATACCAATGTGTCCACTTGGTCGACCCAAGCCGCTGTATAAAGGAACGAAAAAGAGTCGGCGCCACTAATTCCCGCCATCAACGAGGGCAAGCATGACAAACCAGCCATCAAATAAGAATACGCAGATCGGCACGCTGCGGGTCGGGAGTTTTCAATCGCTACCTTCCTCTCGACCCAATCTTTCTCACATTCAAGAATTCGAGGTCGGGCCTCGTAGCCATATTGTATGCAACTTGCCATAGTTGAGAGGAGACTTATCGCCTTCCATGAGCCAAAAGAATCATGGGTATACCACCGGATCGATGGACTCGATGGGTTTGAGGGGACCACACAACGCTTCAACCGTGATCATCGTAAATCCAAATTAGCAATGCCATATCGAGATAGGAGTCTCCGCTGGCAACGAAGCTCTCAAATTTCGCATCAGAGGAAAGATATCTTCCAAATACTGTGGTTGACATACCGAGCAAAGGGGACTTTGAGGAGCTCACCGGTCGACGAATCACCGGCGATGCTTACTCTCAGATTTTGAAACAAATATTCAGCCCAAGATGCATGTTTAACAATCACCGATCGTAGTCCAGCCTCTTGTATTACGATATGGAAGTGACACATCACTTCCCGTAAGGTGGCATAGACATCCGGGTATTCCTCCGCAAAATAGAAAGTTCAGCGTGCTAGGAACAAATTCTCATACGGCAGCTTCACCAAATGGTAAACCCGACATCGATACATTTCCGAGAGCAAAGCCTAATTTCAACGGAGTGAAAAAGTACAAGTATCGTGGTTATACTTTTCCAAGATGGCAAAGAAACCGAGGAGTTCTCGATGACACCAATACGCGTGGCTCTCACTGGAATCTCTAACCCGGATAAGGTGAGTGGCACTCGCAATTCATTGATAACAAAGTCCATCATACGGACCCACCATCCGTCGTCAGGAGAATACACCCATCCAGGAGTCCTAAATTCTTGAGCAATAAATTCGCCCTGTGCAGCAATGAATCGGCGAATAAAAGTACGGGCCGGAGTGGCCCTCTCTTGATTGGGACTTATGCTATGAAACTCGCCTGGTCTTAGGCCCATCACCTTATAGTCACTCCCCAAAGGATGAACCGCCTGGTGAGTTAGAACCCCAACAGGCACCCTATCCCTTTCCTCGACTAGATCCCAATCCAAACGCCTGCAGCAGGAGACGCTTTGAAAGTAAGAAAGCGGATACATCCGCTTCATGCTAGGAAGGAAAAAGAAGCGGTCGTTAGCTTGATGTAGCATCTTGGATTCCTCGCCGCAGTCCATATTATCATCTGCCCCGATACGATCTCCGAAGAAGAATGCTGGCTTCTCGATTAAGTCATGGCTTTCTGACGCCACGAAATTCATATCTGTTATAATGGCCCTAAAGGTAGAAGGTTCACCATGGATCATCATCGTTCTTTCCATACAATTGTCCCGGGTCAGCGGGAGCTCTCGGCGAAGACCTAAAGCCACATCGTGGTCCATCCAACCCGAATAACCGAAGTGATATCTACGGGAAAGCGGCCTATCAGCGTAAAGAACTGCAGATAAGAGAAGATAAAAACATCAGAAAGGAAAATTACAAGAGAGTCTAAGATGACCCAAGATGAAAATACAGGGATCACCGCTTCAAGCGTAAAACGCCAAGGGCAACCCCGCCTCAAACGTAAAACGCCAAGGGCAACCCCGCCTCAAACGTAAAACGCCAAGGGCAACCCCGCCTCAAATGTAAAACGCCAAGGGCAACCCCGCGTCTCAAACAGAAAACGCCAAGGGCAGCCCCGCGTTTCAAGCAGAAAACGCTAAGGTTAGCCCCGCGTTTTAACTATGAGACGCGAGGTTCAGCCACGCATTTCAAGCAGAAAACGCGGAGGACACCTACGCATTTCAACTACAGAAACGCGGAGATAACCCCCGCGTTCTAAAATTAAAACGCCGAGTCACCCCGCCTATCGTCAACATCAACTCCGCGTTTGAAACGCAGAGTTCAATTTTGGGTTGGAACCCATCAAAACAGGTTCGAAACCCTAGTATACCTCGATGGGAGGGGGTTTGCGGCGGCGGCAGCACCATCGAAACCGATGGGTCACTCGAGATCTCGGCCGGCGTTGGGCTTGGAGTCGTTTGAACGACGCACTTGATCTTGTGAACAGCTTTTCCTTGGAGCCATTGAAGAAATCCGCTAATCAAGATGGGGAAGAACTCAAGAAGAGTTTCTAAAAGACGAAATCTCTTGAAACCACGAAGGAGATGAAAATTGCGGATTTTACCCGTGGTAAAATTTCCAAATTTTACCCAAGGGGGTTGTTTACACGAGGATTAAGGAGAAGATCTCCACTTAAGATTCTCCAACCACCTCGCCATATGTTAAACACAACCACCTCGATAAGGCGTTCAGTTTTCCAAAACGCCAGATTCACCTCCGCTGCCCTATTTCCAAACGCCAGATTCACCTCCGCCCTATTTCCAAACGCCAGATTCACCTCCGCTTTATCTCCAAACGAGACTTGCCTCCGCTCAATCCCTAAACGCTGGCACATCTCTCTGCTTTGAACCCCGTGACGCCAGGCTCACCTCTCGCTTCTAAAGCCGTAACGCCAAGCTCACCCACGCTGCATCAATTTCAAACGCGGTCCCAACCCCCATGTTATTGAGTCCAACACTTAGCCGCTTAGACTTAGTAACTCCTTTCACAGAATTTTCTTTTCTTTTAAGCTTTTGAAGCCCAATCTCATCCTAATGAGCTACAAGCAACCAACTCATCACCCTCTTTAACAGGATGATAGGTTCTTAAATTGGCCTAAAACGTAACCAATCTATTAATCCTCATCAACAGGATGACGAATCCACAAATTTGATTAAACCACAGTCAGCTTTTTTTATCAACCCGGCTTAATAGGAGAACAAAGCCCTAAAGCCTTGTTCACAACACAAGCCCTAAAGCCTTGTTCACAACACAAGCCTAAAAAGCCTTGTTCACAACACAAGCCTAAAAGCCTTGTTCACAACACAAGCCCTAAAGCCTTGTTCACAACACAAGCCTAAAAGCCTTGTTCACAACACAAGCCCTAAAGCCTTGTTCACAACACAAGCCCTAAAGCCTTGTTCACAACACAACCCCTAGAAGCTTCGTTCACAACACAAGCCCTAGGAGCCTTGTTCACATCATAAGCCCTAAGTCTAAGTTAAGATAAGTATGCATGAAAAACACGCAGCCGGGTGGTCTGTTCCCGCAATAAAAGACAAAGTCTACGTATTCAACATCGTAGCATTAAGTCTAAAAGAGTCTAATTCTTTTAGCGCAACGTTACGTGCAGAACGGACTTAGACAATCCGCACGCTAGCCCGATTCAAACGGTAATCGGTAAAGGCTCATCAAACTGCTGATCTACCGAGGGTTTGCCAAAAATCCTATGAATATTATGGTTGACATAAGAAATTATAATGGGAAAAGCAAATTTGTATCACTTTTATTCAAACCTCTAAAAAGATGATACAAAAGAGTGCCATTCAAAAAAAAGAGGGTGAAAAGAAAAGAGGATTTAGGGTGAACACAAGAGTAAGCCTATGATCCCCTAAGCGTGATGGACGCAAGCTGGGATTTGGCCTTAGCAACTTCCTCTTCATGAGCGGCCCGCACCATTGCTGTGGCTTCGCTCCTCAGTCCCTCTTTATCCGTGCAGAGCAAGAACACCTCTTTAATCTCCTCAAGAGCCCGCAATTCCTCACGATAATCATTGTATGTTTCTACACTTTTACGGTGAGGTCTTTCACATCGCCTTCCTCCCGAGCCGCCTTGGCTTCATTGAACCAACTCCGCTTGGAGTTGAGCAATGGTTTCCTCAGTGATAGTAACTGATTCGCGAGTAGCATGCATAATAGATGTCGTGGAGGTCAACTCATGTTGCCAATGATCCCACCGAAGTTTTCGTGGATGCAACTTGTATTTCTTTTCGCCAAATCCTTCCTGACAGCCTTCATATTGATGCATCGCTGGGCAAAATGTCGCAAGGGTCGACTAACTGAGCCTCCAAATCGACATGATTCAATTCCTCAAAGCTTTTCAAGCTCTCCTCCAGCGTAGATATCTCGCTGGTACAAATATTGATGCATTCGTGTCGCCTGATACCGATGTTATTCAGATAATTCATAAGAATAGGCCCGAAGTCGCAAAGGTGCTTCTCCCAAAGAACAATGATCTTCACTGGCCCCGCATCTCAGATTCTAAATGACCGATGTATTTTGAAGCAAATTAGGTACAACGGTCGATTCCATGGAAACCGCAGGAGACAATATCACCATGTTGGGTCACGAGGCCCCGAAGGAGTCATAGGTGATGGTATTTGAGCGGAGGGGAGGTACTAGCATCCTTTCCAAATTCTAAGAGAAATCCTAAGAGGGGTTGATTTCATCGGGGAGAAGTTGCCGCCACAAACTTCGAACGGACTCGTGAATGGAAGTCGATGTTGGTACGTGCCTCACATCACTCGATTTGCCCTACCGCGAGCCTACAAAAATAATGATTGTCAAAAGAACACGTGATGAAACAGCCTATCAAGATTCAAAACAAACAATGCTTACCCGAGAGAAAATAATCGCAGAGTCGGGCGCTTTTCTAAGTGACGGCCGAGATCGCCGAAAAGTCCATCGTGACTCGCTGAATACCCATATGACACATCTTCCTCATCATCTCCTCAAGGATGGGGAGCTCGTGGTCGCGGGTCGGCTTAGGAAATAGACCGCCAGGGGCTAGGTCTTTCGCCCCCGCTGCGTGCATAAGCACCAAGAAGCAGGAGATGAATATCTTGTGTACGTAAGCTGCCGCCCTTTCCGCCGAGCCTCCTCTTCGGTCACTTTGGGAGCAAAGATCAAGTCCGCCTCGAATTATCATATCGAGCTTCAACAGCTGGAATAGACTCGCGATCTTCACGGCGATTCGCCTCCACCTTCTTCCTCCAAAGATCGGTGAGAAAGAGAACCTCTTAAGGCCGCCCAATTGAACTAAGACCCCGCTGGTGGAAATCCCTACAACCGACGCACTCGTGTTCTTCTTCGCCCACCGTAAGTCTTGGAGGAGCAACTCTAAACGATCTTGCATTAGTTTGACCCCGCCAGAGCCGAGGTTTGGTGGGTGATCGCCGGCGAGCCCGCTTGTCGGCGGGCAAGGCCCTTTTCGTGACATTGGCCGCTTACTGCAGCCCTTTCCTCACGGGTCCCAGCCTGAGGGGCTCAAGAGTCTGTGTAGCTTCAGCCTCTCCTCAAGACTGCCCCGCTCACAAGCTAAATACTCTTCAAACCCTCTCACGCTGGGTGTTTTAGAATGCTTCTTCACAGACATTTTTCTGATCTCCTTCAAACAAGACGAGTTCAGTTTATATTCAGGGATCTGGGAAGTGGATTGGTACCAGTTGCAGAAACCCATAGTCGTATAACTATTGGGCGTCTTGTGAGGAAGTGTAAATTTAGCCCCAGTTCCACCAGCCACGGAATAATACCAGGCCCTGGCACCTTCATATAAATTCCCGATGAGCCAGCTGGGGTTAGGGTTTCCAACATATAGTTGATCGTACTCCAAATTGTCGAGCTGCTTTAAAGGTTGATAAGGCTCGATGTAACATTTCCCGCCTTGACGGAAGATTAGGTAGCCAGGCCTGATATTGATCAGCCAACGAAAGACACCTCCATTCAATTGGGTGAAGGAGTTAGAGCCCTTAGTGTCTTGGTACATCTCCCCATATCCACCTCCTTCAAAATCAGGAAAACATCCAAGATATGGTAGTTGAGATCCTGGACGTAATTTGTCGGACCATGACCATATACCAACCCTCCCATCGAGATCTAATTCTAACCGCTGAACCCACGGAACGAAGGAATCACCGCAAGCAAGAGCAGCAGACATCAAAGAGGGGCAATGCAAAACAAACCAAAGCTACCAAATAGGTGTACCAGAAAGGCACGCTGGTTGGGAAGTTTCGTAGTCTTCTCTCCTGCCAACCGCCTTGACTCGGGTGAAATCATGACATAATTCCTCAAGCCGCCTCAGAACGCATGTCATCGCAAAAGAAGGTTGATTGGTCTTCCATGAGCCAAAAGAACCGGCCGGGTAAACGACTCAAGAAGAAGAGAGTCAAGAGGCCGAGGGCACCACACACCGCCCATAACATTAGGAAGCCAAAGAAACGAGCCACGCCGTAAATAGGGATCGAGTTTGGTAATGAAAACTCTCAACTCAGATATGGCGGAAAGTGCCTCTTGAGCCTCATTAGTATAATGAGAGGAAGCGCTCCTAATACGATCTTTAACTTCGCCAGCGAACTCGCAAAGAAGACTAACTACATCGTCCTTGCTATGCAAATTCTTGAATAAATAGTCACCAAGACGCCGCTGACTCGCTTCCACGTAACCCCGCTACCGGGCACAGTTTGGAAATGACACATCAGCTCCCAAAAGTCTCAGATATGTCGGACTGGCCGCTTCAAGATGGCCAACTCTTCACCCCGAATAAACTCCTCATATGGAAGCTCCCAAAAGGCAAACCCGAGACTTCAGACATCTCATGAAGAGCTAAACCTAGCTCTCCGACGGTGTAAAGAACGCATAAGTCTCCGGTTATACTTCTAGCATAGCAAAAGTTATAAGAACTCAGACGATACCATACCGCATACCAAGACCGGATCACCCAAGCCTAAAGAGTCAATAAGTCTCGTGAGCTCGCCCATGACAAAGTTCACAAGACGAGTCCACCACATTCCGCCGCTTGAATGTACCCATCCCGGGCTCAAGTCTTGAGCAGAAATTCCCCTTTACAGCCTATAAATCTACGAACAAAAATGTCAAGGGAGCGGCACCTCAGAAATGGATATTCTCGAGTGACCAACCCCGCCTTAAAGCCGCCACTTGTCGATGACCTGTGGCGACACCTTGATGGGTCAACATCCCAAGCTTATACCCCACCTTGATTCTTGACAAGGTCCCAATCCATATGCCGGGAATAGAGGCACACCGCAGATAAGAGAGTGGGTACATGCGCCCATGTTAGGAAGGAAGAGGAGTCGGTCACCAACTTTTAGCAAAGATTTTGTAGTCCCCGTCAGAAAAGATTTTGGCATCAAGTGCCACGGGTCTCCAAAGAGAAAAGCGGCTTCTTGAGAGGCTTTCGTCCAAATGCCTCGATTTTGAGATCCGTGACAATGGCCCCGACTCGTGAACTAGCCTCTGACAAACTTTAGTCGATCTTCATCTTTATCTTGAACAATGGGAAGCTTTTGGCGCAGACCGGTTAACCTCGTGATCTTCACCTCCTTCATGGCCAAAATGGTCGTTAAAAGTGAGAGGATCACTTGAGTAGCGACCGCATTACGAGAATGAAAATCGCTAATACGGAGGAAAATAAACGCCAGGTTAATAAGGTCAAACCCTAGATGCAGGGTTACCCCGCTTTAAGTACAAAACGCTGAGGCCAACTTCGTGATTCCAACGCCAAAACGCTGAAGCACCGCCCGCTTTCATTGTCAAAACGCGGTGTCAACCCCGTCTAATTGCCAAAACGCTGGTATCAATCCCGCTTCATTGCCAAAACGCGTGTCAACTCCGCTTATTGCCAAAACGCTGGTGTCAACTCCGCTTCATTGCCAAAACGCGGTGTCAACTCCGCTTCATTGCCAAAACGCCGTGTCAACTCCGCTTCATTGCCAAAACGCGGATATCGATCCCGCTGCTCCATTTCCAAACGCTGAAGCCAGCCATCGCTTCCGCTGCTTCACGAAGAGGAAAACTTGACGGCAAGTTATGGCCAAAAGTCAAACTTACCATCGATCAAGGGGTGTGCGAGGTCAGAGGGGCTCTGATCGAGGCACCGCCAGTGGACCCACCGCCGGCTGCTCGAGGAACCCGAGCGTCTTCTTGGACTTGATCGCTGACCTCTTGGGAGACATTCTCGCCGAGAAGAAGTTGAAAAGCTTAGAAACGGTCGGAGATCTAAAAATCACGGAGAAATAAGGAAGATGATTTTGACAAGAAGTCTCAGAAGACTTTGATTTGACTCGTGGGTCTATTTATAAGGTCACAAATTCTATCAAATCTCCACGAGATTTTAGGCAAAGAATCCTCACCAACGAGATCTCCGCGATTCTTAACCAAGTCGGTTCACCAAGGCCCAAGCTCTAAAACGCTGAGCGCTCACCGCGATCCAAGCTCTAAAACGCGAGCTCTCACCAAGGCCCTAGTTCAAGCTAGCTTGACTTCAACGCCGCTCGAAAGCAACAAAACGCTGACCTTATCACCGCTTAAAATCAAAACGCGGGATCCCCCACATTTCAAGAGGATTTTACCTCGCTTCAAGCTTCAAGCAAAAGCGTAACACAACTTCAACGATGATAAAACGAAGAGCAATACCTCCTCAAAATCAAACAAGGAGAAGTCCAAAGTATTCCAAAAGCTCATCCTACCAACCGCAAGCTTTCAAAACTTTGAGGGGTTCTCAGAGGGTCGCCAAAATTTTATTACCGATAAGCCACGATCCATCGAGATATCGCCGAACTAAGTCACAGTCAAGGCTTCGAGGAAACAGATTAGAATTACAAACACAAGAATAAGATTCAACCAAGAGGTTTAGCACCGCCCAAGCTCTAAAACGCTGGAGCTCTCACCGCCCAAGCTCTAAAACGCTGAGCTCTCACCAAGGCCCAAGCTCTAAAACGCGGAGCGCTCACCGCCCAAACTCTAAAACGCTGAGCTCTCACCGCCTAAGCTCTAAAACGCTGAGCGCTCACCGCGATCCAAGCTCTAAAACGCGAGCGCTCACCGCCCAGCTCTAAAACGCTGAGCTCACCAAGGCCCAAGCTCTAAACGCGAGCGCTCACCGCGATCCAAGCTCTAAAACGCTGAGCTCTCACCAAGGCCCAAGCTCTAAAACGCTGGAGCTCTCACCAAGGTTTGCTTTAAACGCTGGAGCTGCTCACCGCGATCCAAGCTCTAAAACGCTGGAGCTCTCACCAAGGTTTAAGCTCTAAAACGCTGGAGCTCTCACCAAGGTTTAAGCTCTAAACGCGAGCGCTCACCGCGATCCAAGCTCTAAAACGCGGAGCTCTCACCGGCCCAAGCTCTAAAACGCTGAGCTCTCACCGCCTAAGCTCTAAAACGCGGAGCGCTCACCAAGATCCAAGCTCTAAAACGCTGGAGCTCTCACCGCCTAAGCTCTAAAACGCTGAGCTCACCAAGGCCCAAGCTCTAAAACGCTGGAGCTCACCGCCCAAGCTCTAAAACGCAGAGATCTCACCAAGGCCCAAGCTCTAAACGCAGAGATCTCACCAAGGCCCAAGCTCAAAACACGGAGCTTTTAGCCGTTTGCCCAAGACGCTGAGCGCCATGATCATGCTCGAACGCTGATCTCAACCCTCGCCAGACGCTGAGGGTCATCTAAAACGCTGGTCTTTCGCTTTTCTCTCAGAACACGATTTAAACGGTTCCAAAACCGCTTCCACGATTTGAGGGCCACGAATCCTCATTCTAAGGGGTCAGCTACACCCCTAAAACACCTATAAAAGGGAGAGAAAGATCTTAAGAGAGGATCGAAGGAGGAGGATTTTAGAGAGCTAATTGTGTAAGGAGATTAAAGAGTTGAGCACTTGAGGAGTGAATCGATTGAGAGAGAGTTTGAGCCGCTTTTAACATCGCCTTTTCTTCAATTTGGCTTGGTTTTCAAACTCGCAGAAGTTACAAAACCCGCTTCTTCGTTATCAAACTCGCTAGAGTTAGAAATTTGCTTTATGAAGTTCTTGAACTTGCCTTGCAACCCTTTTCAACGGATTCCACGAGCAAGACGGTCGGATCGCCCACGGATACAAGGATCAAGCTCCTATCGCCACCGGAAGAACCCAGCTTTAAACAAAAGGAAGGATCTCCGCTGACCCTTCCTTCTTTTGTAAATCGGCAACCGATCGAGGACTTTGTAATTTCTTTTCATCTAAGTCAGCTTAGAGAGAGATTGCATTTGAGAGAGTTGTATTTATTCTTTCTTTAAAGTCAATTAGAAAGGATAACATTTGTTTTACAGCCTTTAATTTTCCTCGCGAACAACAAGATGTCACTCGAGGAGGCGACGGCTTCCCCGGCGCCCACGAGCGCACGGGTTTTCGGTGACAATGTCGACGCACCACCTATTGTTGACGATGCGAGTGGCAAGCAAGAGCCAAGAAGAACAAAGAAACTTTTCCGTGCACGGCAGCGATCCAGGTGGTCGCATGACGCCGAAATAGCCCAGGGCGCGGGCCATGGCTGTGTGGGCCACTCTGCATGTGCAGCAAATGACAACCGCTAGGAGGCCAGCTAGCCGCGTGGGTGGCTAGGTGGGCCGAGCCGTGATTTTGGGGCCAGATCTACGGTGTCGCTTCGCCACGGGCGAACTCGATTGGAGGGCTTAGAGAGCACGGGCAAGGTCGAGACAAATCCAACATCAAGTGCTTCCACCATGGAGTCTACGGCACTTTCAAACGGAGTGTCACAAGCAACGCCACAATAACACAATTAGAGGCTCATCTCACTGAAGCCCACGACGATGAGCCACCGATGATGGCGTCACAAGAATCACCCATCGTTGTTTTGCTCAATGAAGAGAAGGTGGTGCCGACTTACTCACATGGGAGCAAGCACGAGTCGACAACCCACATTTGGTACCTTGACAACGGAGCTAGCAATCACATGACCGTCACCGCGGCAAGTTCTGAGCTCGATGAGAAGATCACCGAACCGCTGTGGTGATGGATCCGCTGTGGAGATCAAAGGGAAGGCTCTATCCTCTTCAAAGTAAGAACGCCATCAAAGGCTACTACTGTGGTATATTATATTCCGAAGCTTAAAATCCAATATCATTAGCCTTGGTCGATGACTAAGATGGGAGTAAAGTTGTTCTTGTTGATGAGTTCGAGGGTGTTTGATCAAAATGGTACTCTCTTGATGAGGGTGACGCTGTCAGCCTAACCGGACAGTAGGCTAGAGTTGAAGACATGCAGTCGGGTGTTTGACTACGAAAGCATCGATGATCCAGCCTTGGTTGTGGCATGCCTGCTCTGGCATGTAAATTTCTTCGCCTCAAGATGATGACCGATAAGAGGATGGCTACCGGTTACAAAGATTTCGCGACCCAAACCAACTATGCGAGGGGTGCCTCGCCGCCAAGCAAGCAAGACTTCCATTCCCTTCGCAAGCAAATTTCGTGAGCTCGGCCGGAGTTATTACACGCTGATTTATGTGGGTCCGATCACCCCATCTACTACTTACGCAATATTTCCTACTTATTGTCGATGATTTCAAACGGGATGGGTGTACATGTTGAAGGCCAAGAGTCGCCCGGTGAAGCCTTCAAGAAGTTCAAGATCGGTGGAGAATGTATGTGACCACAAGGTGAAGACCCCGGAGACGATAGAGGTAGCGAAGTTCTTATCAAAGGAGTTCACCTAGCTATGTGAAGACTACACAGATCATCGGCATTCATCGCGACCGTGACACCCTACAAAGAAAACGGTGTAGTGGAGAGGCGAACCGCACGGTGATGGCCACAACGGAAGCTTACTCAAGAGCATGCATATGCCAGAACAATGTGGGCAAAGCACCGTGCATGCGTAATTTGCTCAACCGACTACCAACCAAAGAGTTGTGCAATCTCACACCCACGGCTTGGTTTGGTAAGAAACCCCATCTAGAACACTTGAGAATATTTGATGCGGCACATGTGAAGGTTAGTGCTTATCACAAGAAACTCGATGACCGGAGCACGCCATGGTGTATATTGAGTAGAAGAAGGGAAAGCGCATCGCTTCTATGATTCTCAACACGCAAAGTTCATGTCAGAGATGTCACGCTCGAGGAAGGAAAAGAATGGGAGGGAGTGCGACGGAGACAAAAGACCACCCAACCGGTAAAGACCACGGAAGGAGAACAGGCAAGCACAGACGACACCGGCGCGATTGCCGCCACCGGGTCAATTACATGCTAAAAGTCGGTGACCCACCTCGCCGACAAGAGCAAGCCCAGAGAAGCGAAGAAGCCTAGGAGCAGCAAGAGCAAGCCCACCAAGAAGTTGCGCCGAGGCAATGAAGTCTCACAGATCGGAGGTGTTCGATCCCAAGCCGCAATGATGACTCCATTAGCCTTCCACGAACATCGCACTCCTACTCTCAAGATGGACTTGTGCACTACCGCTCTAGCGGATATCTATGCAGACGAGGTAGTTAACCTTCCCACCGAGGAGTTGTTTCGCCACCGAAGAACCCACGAGCCACCGCGGAGGCTGTATCGGAGCAAGAATGGAGGATAGCTATGGAAAAGGAGATGGAGGCCATTGAGAAGAATAAGACTTGGGTACCACTGAGCTGGCCCCCAAACCCATTGGCCTCAAATGGGTGTACAAGCCAAGAAGGACAATGAGGGGAACATTCTCAAGCAAGCATTAGACTTGTAGGGCGGGCTACGCTCAGAAGATATGCGGACTTCGATGAGGTATTTGCACCCGTGCCTTGATACCATCGATGATTCTTGCTATATCCGACAAATGAGATAGGTGCACCATCCGGATGTCAAGTCAGATTCCTAAATGGTGATCTCCGTGAAGAAGTGTACGTGGTCCACCAAGGGTTCGCGTGAAGAATGAAGAGCACAAAGTCTACAAGCTCTGCCACTCTACGCCTACGCCAAGCACCACGGGTGTGGAACACGTGGCTTGACAAGTACTTGAAGGGCATCGAGTTTGTAAGGTGTTCTCGGAGCAAGCAAGATACACCAGAGCAACGGAGGGATATACTCATTGTTGGTGTGCGCGTGATCTAATTTGATTTTCACGGCTCGAAGCGGATGAGATCAAGATTTTCAAGTCGCAGATGAGGAAGGAGTTCGAGATGAGCGACCTTGGGCTACTTTCCTACTATCTTGGGATCGAGGTGAACCAGGTGATTGCATTTCTCGCTAAGGCGGCCTAAGCTAAGGAGGTGGTTCAGTTCGACATGATGGATTGCAACCCCACCCAATATCCCATGGAGGCAAAGCTAAAGCTTGAAAGGACCCCAAGGAACACCGTGGATGTGACAGAGAAGCGCCATTGATGCTTGAGGTATCTAACTCACACCAACCGATATTTCTTATGCCGCGGGGATTGTGAGTAGATACATGGAGCACCCTACGCTGTGCATCACCAGCGGTCAAGCACATTCTTAGGTACGCGGAAGGGTACCCGGTCCGT